>JAOXNN020000012.1:142638-162323 GCA_028571205.2 Hydropsyche betteni
CAATCGGGTTTTCACATTTTATCGTTTTCCGTTTCTTAACAAAACCACAGCCGATGTTATTAACATCGGGCCTATATTAGACTAGTATATTATAATATCGAGATTTTTTTCTATAATTAATATAATTTTAATATAGTAGAATAAGTTTTCTGAAATATTCATCAACCAAAAAGACAGTAAAGGCCTAAGTGCAAATCCCATTCGCGACACGTCTTCCGCATATAATTAATAGAAAAAGCGCACATGTCGCATTTCGCATGCACTCTGCAACCCCGCATATTACATACACACACAATAGTAACGACCTGGTGCTACTTCCAGGACCAAGAAGGGCTCAAAGGGGGCCCTTCAGGATTAAACATCTCGCCTGCAGCTCTTCAACGATCCTCGAATCCGACGACGAAAGCCCACCCTATGATGCTGCAACCCCTAAGAGGAGGGTTGATGGATTTTTTTTGAGATTTTAAGTCTGTTTTGCATTCATAAAATGTGTAAAGGTAAATTTGATATGATTTTTTTTTTAATATGGCATAAATTTAATTGAAAATTATAATATAATTGAATGGAAATTTGGTGCAAAATAAAACGGACAGCGCGATAAAAACGGGATATGCAATTTATTAATGAATTGTACGCGTTTTATTGTACCAAATGTTAACAATGCGAATCAAAGGGCATTCAAAGCGGCAACAATGAACACACGAGTGTGAATATTTTACGAGTGGCCCTTAAAAGGTTTCGGGGTGCAAAATGAATAAATATTAAAACAGCGGTCGGCTGCATACAAACGGATAACTTACAAATGCGCTTTTTCGAAACGAATGATTTACAATCGGACAATGATTAAAGGGTGCATTGCGAAAATTTAATCACTCAACCACGCGTTAATATTTCAAACGAATAGAATTGAGAAACAGTTTTTCGCAGTGCTTAAGCGTCGATACTAGTCGATGGCGCCGATCGGAAAACGTTTTTCCGGTGGAAATGCATTTTCCTCTTGCACCATGGAACGGGAACGAGTACGTGGCCACGCGATAAAGCTATTAAGGCTAAAGCTGACGTCGAGGAAGGGTTGAAAAAAATGTATAAAAGTGTTTTATGGCCTGACGACACGCTCGATGTTTTCATTCGAACGATTTAATCGAGAAAAAATAATGATTTATCGTATGTAATCAATCGTTATGTATGTGCAATTAATATTAGAATTTTTTTTCAGTATAGTGAAAATTTTATAAATGGTTTAATTGTATTGAACGCATCATTCTAATCGATTTGAAAAATGAGCGATTTATATATTTAGTTAATGACTCAGTCGTGTTGTACTGGATTTGGGATTATATAGCAATTTTCTTAAAGAAAAAGTATCGAAATTTTCAATGATATTGAAAACGTTTCAACAAATAGAAAATGGCGTTAATTAACGCAACCTCACTATCTTCAGCATCAATAATCCACCTACCTTTACAAATTACCAATCAAGTCCTCATACAACTAAGCACTGCAAAACGACCAAACTTTACGGTATAATTCGATAGCACCATATCAGATTTCGCTCTCGGACCATCCTGCAAAGCCTCATAAAGATCCTTGATTGTTATGGGAGACCGAGGAGGCGGTGGGTGGTAATCGGAAGACCACTTCTTCGGGAAGATTTAACGTCCTCTCAGGCCTATTACCGAAAACCAATAAACCGCAATCTATTGTCGGCTCCTGTTTTATTTAACATCTAAGAGGCGAAACGACACCCCCATCCGCTATAAAACACGCTCTGATCGAAATTTAACGGCACTGCCTTATATATAACGATTCCATTCGGAGCTTTGCGAAAACATCGTTATTAAGAAGAGACGTGTCGTTAATTTCGGCGGGGAAAATTTGCGTAAATTTACTGTATGCGCGTGGCGGTGGGAAATGAAAGTGTTTTCCGATGAATCGGAAAAGCGTTCTCGATTTTAAGTTATTTGGGTCATATACAACAATGTAATAAACAAAAACGCATGTGAAAATATACAGTTTGACTTTGTAAAATTCGGAAACTCGAACGTGTTTTTACAGCAAGTCCCGAAAATCGTGATAGAAACTTTTGAAATTATTTTCATTTTGCGTACACACTTTTCGGATGCATGGAGGAAAGGCGCCGAAAAGGTTTTCGCGTTTTCCCATTACAACTAATAAAAATAAACGATGCGTCTCTTCCCCTCGTGTACTATGGGGAAAGTTAGCAAATTTTTAAAATGAAATCATATGTTGGCCACATACGACGAATTTTTTTTCGGTCGGAGCAAACACGAAAATAACATTTTCATATTTCGCTTTATCGGCGCTAAATAAATCTGAAGTGACTGGACGTTATCTGACGAACGGGAAAGTTTTTGAAGTTTGAAATTTTATCGATTCAATTCATAAATCACCGATTCATTCAATTAGTTATCGACAACTATAAATTCAGAATTATACATGACAACAAGTCTAGTTTTTAAGATTTATTCATTTTCTTTAATAATTTATTATTTTCAATTGTGTCGATTATAAAATATATTATTATCACGTGCACGTTTCAAAGATAAAAAAGGACAAGTTTAAAAAAACCAAATGCAATGATTGAGAATGATACACACTCACATTAGCCATAGAAACATTTCAATACCGTTCATTTCTATTGTCAAATACTAATAACCACATTCCAAATATCACAAACACATTCCATCGAACTAAAGCCCAACCCAACAACTATCCTCAACACCCATACAACACAATTTTTTCCAATGAAACACGTACGTACAATTGCAATAATCACATTCCAACAACGAATAGCAATCTTCAATATATTTTCCTGAAAAAAGGCATCACATATACCAATTTGAACTGCAATATGCCACATAGTGCGCACCGAAAATCATAAAAACGTATTCCATCAAACTACAGGAATCCTCGGCAGAATTTTCCGAAGAGGCCAAACGCGCACGTGCCACACATGTACACACACAGTGGCGTAGCTACGTAATAGTAAGGGGATGCGAAGCATCCGAGCCCATATTTTTAAACACTCAATTTGAAAAAACAATTATTAACCATCTAAAAATATCGAATGTTGATACAAATCAGAAATAAAAATAAAAAAGATATTCGACAAATGAAATTTTATTGATCACCACGAAGTCCGATTTGTTTTTTTTTTAATGTATGTATTCCATAATGTGTCACCGAATGCGAGTCATTTTATAGTTTATATACGAGATGTGTAAAAAAAATTAGACAAATAGAGAAATTAAATTAAAAAAAAATGAATTCGCCAAAACAACGCCAGAAGTGTGTTGAAAAATTTTAATATAATGTTACACTTATCAGTAAATAAATGTATGGTCCGGTTGCTTACACGTTGACAATTTTATCTATAAAAAGCCGTATTTCGGTTATTTTCAGTCATAAGCGTTCGACTACTGAATCAAAATGGTAGCCAAACATATATTCTTCTTCATCCTGATTCAAACGATTCGTGCGGTAAGTGTACTTTTTTTTGAACATTTCTCAATATTTGATCTGCCATCATTTTCGAAGTTAATCGGAAATTGTTCATTTTATTAAATTTTTAATTCCATCTCATTGAAAATTTTTCACGTTATTGGTCTAGTTTATGAATAAAATACTATAGTTTCTTAATAAAATGTATATACACTTTGAACGATTATAATTTTGATATTCATTGAGCTACAATTAATGTTTTAACTCTTAATTAAAGAAGATAGATTTATTATGCATCTAGTTACTAAAAAACTTATATTGATAAACGTTCTGAACCACAAATTGCTTAGAAGGTGGAGCGATGTAAATTCGAACAACGCAAATTGTGTTGTTTAAAATTCGGTAGGATTCAGTTACTGATATGTGTCGAAAGCAGATATTTCCGGATTCATCTAGAATATGACTCTTTTGAATATTTGCCCGTTAAAATGAACAAAAATCATAACACATTGAAAAAAAATCATTGCTATTGATTAACTTGTGGTTATTTAACCATGATAATTGAAATTATCTAGAATGCGATTATTAAAAATGAAGTAAAACGAGATATGGTCTATCTCATATTTTAGGCAGACAATCAATCGTCAAAAACAGGTAATTTAGAAACCATCATCAGAAATCCGAAGGAGTTTCATAATCGTCTTTTGGTTATGAAAAATAGAAATAATTTTTGTGACGCTGAAATAACTGTCGCCAATGAAAGGTGAGGAAACTAAATTTATCCAAAAGAAATAACAAATATTTTATTACCTATATCTCATAGTAACGTTTCCATTTTTTCTTTATGTAGGATCCCTATACACAAAATCATAGTAGCATCGTCAAGTGAATTCTTCGAAAAAGTATTCACTGATAATGAATCATTGGCGGAATGGAAACTTGAAAATATGGATGTCGAAATTGTAAAGTTGCTGATCGAATATTGCTACACCGGAATTATAAGTTAGTAAGAATTAATGTATAAATAGCATATTATAATGAAAATTTATAAATTTTCATATGCGCATTTATTTAACTATTTAGGTGTATCAGAGAAAAATATTTTTGAAATAATGAGGACGGCGAACATTTTGAAGATTACCCCGATTTTTGAAGGTTGTTCAAAAATATTAGAAAAAAAAATAGATTCATCGAACTGTATTTCAACGTGGAAATTGGCTAAATTAGAACATTATGAAAATTTAAAGAACAAAACATTCGAACATATCAGGCAGAATTACGAAGAGGTATTTTCCTTTCAATTTATTTAAAATTATCTTTCGTTAGTCGTGTTATGCTACATCAGTTATTACCAATTCAGATTTCTCGTTCGTCAGAGTTCTTGGATTTAGGTATTTCAGAAATTTTAGAAATACTGGATTCCGACATTGCCGTAACATTCGAAATGATTGTTTTCAATTCTGTAAAAAATTGGGTAAACCACGAAAGCGCTTCAAGAAAACAATATTTGGATGAACTTTCTAATTTTATTACATTTGAAAACTTACCGAAAAATGTAAATACAATTTTGAATCAATTGCGTTATTAAATATATAATATGAGTAAGTATGTTAAGTTTATTTCTCTCAACTAAATTTATCTTTAAGATTTTACTTTCTGAATCCCACGACTTGTGTTCTGTCAACCCATCACATAAATGTCTCGCTAAAATTTTAAATGCTGTAATACAGAAGGAAAAAAATAAAAATGAATCTGCCGATAGCAATTTTAAAGACTCTAATAGTACTTTAATGGCTGTTGGTGACTTTTCTGTAAGTATAAATAAGATAATTTAATAATGCAAATATAACATTGAATTAATATTATTGAATAAAAATCAGAAATCAGAAACTTTCGAAATATTCGACTTGCGAAATGAGAAATGGGTAAAAATAGAAAATTTTAAATGCGATAGAAGCGAATATTCTGCTGTTTTGTTGGAAAATAAAGTAATGTTGATCGGAGGTAAAAATTTTGATGCTGTTAATACGGTATGTATGAATTAGGATTAATCGTGAATCGAAACATTTTTATAATACAAAGAACACTATTTCAGGTTCAAAGCTATGATTTAAACACGGGTGCAATGGAAAATCTGCCACCAATGAAATATGCAAGATGTGACCTAACAACAATAGAATTTAAAGGCCAAGTGTACGCGATTGGTGGATATGACAGAACTTCCCTTCCTTACGTAGAAATGTAAGTAAATTTTGCACTTCAATTCATTTTAATTGGATAATTCGAAATAACATGGCAACCCAATAACAGGTGGGACCCAATATTAAAAATATGGAAAACACTTACTTCGATGACGATTGCGCGATATGCATTCCAAGCCGCTGTGTTAAATGAAGAGATTATTGTTGTTGGAGGGTATAATGATGAATACCTTTCTGACGTCGAAAGTTACAACCCTGTGACCGACCAATGGAGAAAACGAGCTTCCATGAACGAGAAACGACATGATCATGGGGTATACATATATATATTTTTTTTATTCCAATTCCAAATACTTAATTATCATTCCACTCGAAATTGTATTCGTCTTTAGATGGCTGTTGTCAATTGTTACATATATGTGGCGGGTGGATATTGGGTGGAAGGTAATTTAAATACTGCTGAAAAATATGACCCGAAAACTGATAAATGGACGAGGATCCGTTCGTTGAATCAAGCTAGATTTGGAATGGGATCTGCAGATTTCTTTGGAAAATTAGTGATCCTAGGTTAGTGTTTAGTTTTATTCACGTTATTTATTCATAATTCAACAAGTCAAAATTTAAAATTACTGTTATTTTTCACAATTTTCAGGTGGTTATTTAAATAACGCCAAAACTTCCACAATGGAAATGTATGATGATAAAAATGACAATTGGATATCTATGGCACCTCTAAACGTTCCTCGAACTTTTTTTAATTTGATTAAAATTCCGTGGGGATTGGCCAATGCCACATTGTCGAGAGAAGTTCCAAAATAATTTTATATGAATACAAATACGTTCCAACATATTTTTTTAAAAATACATATATTGTCTTATTATTGTCAAAACTCATCTGTTAAGTTAAAAATACACTTTAGCTAGTGAGCACCAGTTAAATTGTATTTTCGTCTGTTGAAATATACCATAACTAGACAATTTATATTCAAATACACATTATCTAAAACGTCAGACAAAATATACTTTAATTAATACTACGCTTTGTAACATATACATAAAATTATTTAATTTCTTATAAAAAAAAAGTCAAGGAGGCTAATGTAATTCTTGCATCTTGGCCCAAAATTTCTAGCTACGCCACTGTACACACATACGTACAATTGCAATACATCACGTTGCATTACATGCGAAATAAAGTGTACGTATGTGGTCCGAGGCTAACACGGTAGTGCCATTAGCCGCAAACAAAGAGAAACGGAGCTCTAGCCGCAGACACTTCCAACTTTGCCGATGTTAAATTCTCGGAACGCTTCGAAGCCTCGACTTCGAGGGCTCGAATGCACTTTATGTGGTGTAGAAGGGTTGATTTCGATTGGATTCGTAGTCCGAATTGAGGTTCGATGCTCGTTTGATATTTTTGATTGAGATTTGTGCATGGGATGAGGAGATTTGATGAATTGAAAAATTGGAAGGGTTTTTGTGGTCGAGAAGGGCGGTCGTTGGTCTTCTCATAAAAACATTAACGCTAAAATAATAACAGGGTTTTGCTCACGGGAAACCCCCAGATAAAACAGAATCCCTCCATTTTGTAGGTAGAAAAAAAACAAAGGTTTCTCTCTAGGTATTAATTAGAGGCTTTGTGTTGTACCGGAATACGAGATTGTACTGGACAAACATTAGGGATGCGAAAATTAATAATGTAAACTGGACACATGTATACGAAACTTTTAGCATAAAAAATTGTGTAATAATATCCAAAGAAATAAAATTATTATTAATATAATAATAAAATATCAATTTTATTAAAACTTTTAGATTCATTAAACGAAATGATAATCGCGCAAAAATATAACTAGAAAATACGTAGATCTATATAATTTCATTAATTAAATACAAATTTATTCCATACACATTCATCCCTAAATAATTGCATAAAAAACATATAACAGGTTTCAAGTACGCGACCAGAATCCTCGAAAAAACCGACCCCAATAAACTATCAAACGCCCATTAGGCTCCGGATCAAAAACCAACACACACGTCACCTACGCAACATCAATTAAGCGTACGAAACATCTGCAAAAAAACCATAACAAATTATACATATTAAGCATAATATCGATAAAAACCCCTCAACAGGACAAAAATTTGTCTAATGTCATTCCGAGGACCTGTACACGAGAGCGTATCCCCTTCTAGGACCTGTGCACAATACCGGAACACCGATAGAGTGGTACAAGGTACTAAAAGTAGTAGTACAATTGTGGTACTGACTTTCTTGGGATAGTGAATCAAAAATAGTTAGAAATTTAAATTTATTATCGAATTTATTGATAATCTTATTGTTATTGTATTGTATGATCTTTTTAGAATAGAAATAATAAAGAATACAAGAGAAGAAATTTTGTAAATTGTGAGATACATGTGCTATTCATGAATTGTTCAAAATTCAACAATTTTTTTTATATTATATAAAAGAATAATAAAAAAAAATAGATTGTGAGTTTTGATTCTATGGTCCTTATACGGTAGGAGGGGATGGTCAGACAAATTGAAAAACAATCTGCACTAGGGACAGGCCCTGTTCCCCCGGGGCTATTCCTTATTCAAAGACGGTAAAACTTTCGAGCCTTGCTCGTTCTTTTCGAGGATCGGACTCGTGTTTTTTGATGAAGAAATATACGGGTGGAAAGGGTCGGCAGTTTTTTTGTCCGGGGATAAGGAACTGGGCGTCGAAATTTCAAATGTTTAAGGCTAAAGTTTACGTTTACGGATGTTGGTTGCGTGTGAAGTTTCGCTTTATGTGTTTCGATTTATTGCTGAGAGAAAAGGAGTTTAGAAAGGTTTTAGTGGTTGTTGTATAGTAATGTGTATTTTCGGCGATGGAAATTTAGGACACTGTTTCAGTATTTCAATTGAATTTATGTGTATACAAACAATGAATTTATTTTATTATTTTTTGACAATAGAAAAAATATTTCACTTTCAGAAAGAAATCATGTCTATTTAAGAAGATATTTTAAATTATTCAAAATTTTCCATATATAAAACACATCAATTTCAGAATCATTAAAAGAAAGACTCTCAAAAAAATACATATATAATCACAAATCGAACCAACGGAAAAATCAACAAAAATAAATTCTCAAACAATCACCGAGATTGAAAAAACACGCACATCCACAGACACAATCTAAAAGCCCAAATCGAACGTATTTTTTTCGAAATCCCTTCGTCAGGGGCGGGTCATCGCCGGCCGGCAACAGGCCGTGTTTTATGTCCGCATTCTTGCCGTTCAAACGCTCATTTTTCGTAAGAAGACACTTCGGTGGGCGGCCCGCCCACCGCCCTTCGATTCCCGCCCACTCCTATCCCCGATCGTCTCCCCTTAAGCGGGTATTCCCGTTTCGGTGTTGCAATCTCGAGCCGCCACTGAATCAGGGGCGGTGAATACAATGTATAGAATTGTCGATTTTTTTGTTTCAATAAATTTATATAAAAGTGTAAATATGAAACAGAAATGGAATATTTTTTTATTTGAAACTAAAGAAGCATTGGTGCGAGTTGGAAATTTCGATTTTTTTTTTTAAATCGTATTGTAATGATTATTATACTAAAATTATAAACTTTAAAAAAATGAAGGGTAAAGATATCTATTAGAGTTGCAAATTATAAAGTTGGTAGTTCTGTACACACACACATTCGTGCGCACACACATACGCATACATAATTTGACATTTATAAAATCAGTTTGACATTTTTATATAAAATAAACTTTTTTATCTTTTCGCATGCTTCTGTTTTACATAGAGGCAAACAAAAACTAAAAAAAAAAGAAACTATAGATGCGTATATGTGTATATATGCAGTATTGCCAACTTAATAATTTACGATGCTAATCGTTACCTTTACCAAACTAACAATAAGAATATGAGTACTTTTTCGGTATTTTTTCAGATAGAATCGATTTTTATATTAGTACACTATTGCGCATTAGTTAGATTTAATCAAAACTAATCAATCCAAATTATTTAAGAAAAATCAATCGGTGCATCATCATGGATAGCCCTGATTCCAAAAGGGCGAACTCGCCGCATATAAATTAATAATGGCAACACGCCTCCGACTGACGCACACAGACATAAGGACAGACGTACACATGTTCTCTAGGCGGGCGAGAGATCGCACACTTCATGAAACTTTAATGAAAACCCCTGGTTTCGCGTCACGTATTCGGACACCCGCCTCTCATTCTTTATGCAGGCCCGTTCTCCGGCGATTAATCGCCGTCTATGCATTTACGAATATAAAGGGCGAAGTCGACGACCTGTGTGTACCCTAAAGTGCATACCGTGCTGATTGCACTGTACCGAACTCGATGGACAACAATATCTGCGTGAATTGAGGGGCTCGGCAGTAAATAGTGCTAAGCGACATCTGTCACTTTTTGAAATATTAAGAAAAACAATTTTCAAAAAAAAAGTTCAGATAAAACTTGGAGTAACCCGACATAGTATTGTCATATTTTAAGAAAAAGTGGAATTATCTATTGATTTATGTAGTAAAAGTACTAATTTTTATAGTAAATAAAAGAAACTCAATTTTATAATTTTGGCGCTTAGCACTATTTACTGCTAAATCCCTCAATTATCGATCGCGATTAGCAATGTCGACGGTTGATTAGGTCAGCGTATGTGCATAGGGAATTTTATGGCCATTTGCATTTTCTAATACAAGGGATTATGCTGATGAGTGTGCCCTTAAGTGCACTATGTGAAGTTTAATGTCCGTATGAAATTTCGTCTGTACATGGCGTTGAGGATAATTGTGGGTTCTAAAAGGAATATTGTATGAGCTGTATAAATGGACAATATTGCTTATATACGTTTTCGGATTAAAAGGACAAAGTCGATGACTTATTCATGTTTTAAAATGCATATTGTATGGATTGCATAATTCGAAGGCTATTGAACAATACCTTATGCATGATTTTTTTTAATTTAAAAATAGCAATGTCGAAACTTCAAAATAGAATATTTAAAAATTACATAATTTGAATATTTTAAATGCAAAATTACTTCGAACTTTACCACAGAGTTATTTTATGTTAATCTCGGATTGCTACGGGATTCTGAGAAATGCACAATCAATGTTTACCGTTTAGAGGAAGTTTCTCAGAAAATTCGAGATAACGGATTGTAATGGTTGTTTGATACAATGGGAGGATGTGCAAATTGCGTGACTGTTCTAAACGAACCGATTAAAGGATTTGTGATTCGAAAAGTGTGGGTCGCTAATTATGACGAAGCCCGAATCAATTGTATAATTATAATAAATCAATAGTTATCAAATAATATACTTCACAAAACATTGTTTACAAGATAATTAATTAGGACTTTTAATTAAAACGCTAATTAACACGTTCAATAATTGAACGAGAAATTTTGAAGTTTTGTGTTTATTGTGTTCACTTCGAAAAGCGTCTTATGCTCGTTATCGGCATTGTTGAAGTCTTATGAAGTATCTAACTGAAAAATATAACATAAAGTACCGAGTTAATAAGAAAGAAAAACACATAAAAAAGAAACCCTCTCGAAGGTATTGCACTCGATAAAAAGGGGATTGAATTGAAGATATAGCTCATATTAAGGGTATAGAATAAAAGCTCTCAATCGATATAAAATTTAAAATATTTACATAATAGTATTCATCAGTATTTTTATCTACGGAATAAAGAAAATTTAATATACTGAATATTTCAGTTAAATTGTACAGTGATAAGTCATTCGTTTCAGCAATATTAAATATTCTGAGATTTTATATTTGTTCGTTAAAAAAAAGCTTAATACTTTCGTTTTTGATGAAAAATGTTTTTGAAGATTTTCTTTTAATTTATAAATGAGAAAATTGGGAATTTCGAACCAATATCCCTTGCATAAAATATGGCATTTTAAAATCTTCTACGAACGTTCACTGTTTTATATGATCTTTCTTTTAAGTTTTATCTAACCAGATACGTACTTTTGCGAAAATGCCAATCGTAAAAGAGCAGCGAAAGGTTGTTTTTGCGACGTTCGTATCCACCTTAGCTACGTTTATTGCTCATATCTGACGGTCTATTAAATTTTAACGGGCAAAAACACGAAAATTCGAATCGGTAGAAAGCTAGGAAAAGCGGGGGAGTTAGCACGTAGTGCCTAGGGGCGAAAAAGCCGAAGAACGAAGGAGCCGAAGAAAAATCTCGGGTTATAAATCAGGTTACTTTCGGTAACGGCAAGGTCCGCTGGAAAAACTATACGTAAATAATCCAGTTGCGGAACGAGGAAAACTGATTGGAACAGACACACAGATGGAAAAGTCAAAAATTGGATCAATCGCGTGAAAAAATATAAAAGGAATTTCTCAGGTGAAACTTTCCTTCAATATATTGTACGAAATACAAATTGCATTCTAACGAACATACATTCTTACCTTAAAAAAATTCGAGCTGTGAACATAAAATACCAAGCGACACGTACCTGCAAAAATCTAAGAACCATCCCGTTCGGAACACTTTACAAATAACACGTTTCACAAGAGAATTCAGTTCGAGCGTATATGGAATTCTATTGCAGGGCCAGTAATGCATTTTTAGTGCATACAGACTACGTACGTGCATTTTTCGTGCATTCAGAAACCGTCACGTTTCACTGCTCGCGTTTCGTACAGGGCGGCACTTGTCCCGTTTAAAATACATCCCTGCCAGAGCTCGTCCATTATTAAAGCGACATTTTACCCGTTTCTGCGTCAGTGGTGCAATATTTTTGCAATGCCGTATACTCGGGGCGAGCGCCTGTGTGTATGCAATCCTCGTTGCATGAAAGTTGCGCCGGTTGTTATTGCGCGGGTGCTGATACTACGTGGAAGCGTTTTTCGAGTTATGTTGTGTTTTCGGAAATAAATCTCCGTTATATGGTTTATGATTTGTTAAATTGTTATATATTCGAAAAATATACACTCGAAACTAGCAGAATTGTATTAAATTTTATATAAAAAATGTAACATCACTAGAATAACACTAAATAACAAAGCTCTCAGATATATCGCGAATAAAACGTGAAATACGACAACACTATCAACAACAGCGTGGAAAACTTTCACGTAAACAACACTAAGATAAAAACTGAAACTTAACGTTTCTATATTACGTATACATTTTTATTATCGCTATATACAAAAGGCATTATAAAAGCACGGTTTTCTCAAAAAACAAGCTAATTATACACAGTCTGACGAGCCAAGTCGATTTTTATACGATAAACTTGGAAACAAACCTTCTTGGCGGGCAGCTGAAATTCGAAAGCAATTCGATATGGACTCACCTGAAACAAAACAAAACAAAAAACATTGTAAATAAATTTACACTTTGTGAGATTTTCATGAAAGTTTCAGAAGGCACGACGTTACGGGTTATATACAATGTCGGATACAATTTTCGCATATCTGAGTCACGTCTTGTCTCTCTTCTTTTAAAATATAAAACGACTTGGAAGTGTGGACATTTTCCGTAGAAGGCTATTAAATTTTTCCGATGTATCCTTTCGTTGCTTTCTGTTCGTATGTCTGAATGTCTGTCTGTCCGATAAATCGTATCTCAGAGGAAATATATCGTTTATTCTTTTTTGTTTTGACTATTGTTCGAGATTTAAAAGTAACATAATAAAATTTCAAATTAAACTTCAATACATAGTTACATGGTAAGAATAAATTTTAACTTTATTTAATATTAATATTGTTACATTTAATATCATATGAAGTGGTTGAAAGTACTTTCAGTCTATTACTCTTACAGCTCCCCAGTATACGAAATATTGCACATAATTAAAGACATAAATCTGAAACCTAGACAGTTTCTTGTATATAAAAATATCGAATCGAATCGAATCGATATAAATTGAAATACACGAATATCATTCTACACATTTAAATATCAAAATTATGTTATATATGGTATGATTAATAGATGAAAAGGGCACTTCGACTAATCTGACACATTTGATCAAAGACCATTTGACAAAGGGTGGCGCTTTAAATATTCCATCCTTTGATAATTACCTTTCCCTCATCACACACGATAAAGTAAACAATTCAAAACTAAATTACCCCGCAGTGGACAATACACCATACTATATCAACACAAAACTACGACAATAAGAGAACTCCACAACAAACGATAACACCAAAAACAATCAACTCAAACCACAACCATACAAAACACGATAATTTCCTTACCAAATCCCTAACATGGGGTGGCCGACCACGTATACATTTCCACCCTCACCCTCACCACCCCGTATGTGAAATACGACTTATAATTAAGGGCATTAATCCGAAGGCTACGATGTCACCTGACCCCCCGCCGAGAAGATGGCGGGTCACGTCCTGGTAGGGTGAGCCTCGATAAGTCGCCTCGTGTTTCATAAGGCTTCAATTAAAAATGATTTATTCTGCAATAGAAAAGTCTTATATACGAGCGAGGTTTTCGAACCGATAATTGTTAATTTTCTACGGGGAACTATGTGCAGGCTCTATATCCATCATCAGGTGGTGTTGAGGAGTTTTACGGCTGTGAGATCATCGTTTTGTCGGAGCTGGGTAAAATTTAGCCCGATTAGTGGATAGAGGTGGTAGCAGGTGTGGCAAACCTTTGTCTTGCTCTAAAACGGCTCTTAGGAGGTTCAATTTGTAGATTGTATGAAGTTAGATGTTGGCTGCATAGCGCGGGAGATGGTTAATTTTAGTGGACGTAAAAAGCGAAACGGTCTCATTTTACTATGGACGTAAAACGTAAATGCTTTTACGATTGAATTATAGTAGTAATTTTTGAAGGAAATATATATTTTAAGGAAATTTTTTGAATGAATATTTAACCATCAAATTTTTTGGAATTATTTATTTAAATTAAATACTATATAAAAAAAATCATATCTAATCAATATTATAATAAAATAGTATGATTCAACGATAATGGTCATCTCTAACAAATTCGTCATTTTATCATAACTTATTTATGTCATTATACATTTTTTTCATTGTAAAAAATAATATATTACTATGTATTCTTAAAAGTATGTATATAGATGATTTATAATTATAAATAATACGTTTCCCGTATACATTTTATGAATATTTATATCAATACGCCTACATTGCAGGGGTGTGAAAATATGCGAAATTTATTGCGGTTCATACTGCTCGGGTGCGTAAAATTAATAAAAGGAATTCAAATAAATTACTATAGACCATTGAAAGGTCAAAAATATGATAAGGGCGTGTGTGGCGAAAGCGAGGGGAGCTCGAAGCCATTGTCATCAAGTGTCGAGA
The DNA here is from genome assembly GCA_028571205.2 of Hydropsyche betteni. Lineage (NCBI taxonomy): Eukaryota > Metazoa > Arthropoda > Insecta > Trichoptera > Hydropsychidae > Hydropsyche > Hydropsyche betteni. Next base: position 157,665 of record JAOXNN020000012.1, read on the forward strand.
AAGAGTGCTTTGTGTGCATCTTGCACATTCTGCAATTAGGAAATTCGCACTACTTTCTTCGCCAGACATTTAGCAGACGCTTTCCGGATGCAGAACCTCTCAGTGGAAAAGGGAAAATTTATCGAACAGAAGCAATTCGAAGCAATTTTCATCCAGAAATTCTTCGATAAAGATTATCAGATTTCGGAAAATCGGAGTTTATTCACCTACAAATCTATTACATAAAAGTGACAAATAATCAACTAAGCACCGTCGCCATTGACCACACGTAATATCTACTGCTATCCGGCATTAAACGGTAAACGTTTTAATTTGCACAACACGTTCCATTCAATTAATTCAATCGGCGCCATTTCCAAACACTGCACCTACCGGAGAGCGACCGACTGCAACCTGGGGGTTAATTTGGACAGAAAACGTTCCCGGTATCATAAAGGGTTAAATTTAGTGCCCGGGGTCCGGTCGTAACGGCGTAGACGTTTGTGGGGTATTTTCAACCCCAAAACGGACCCGATGCATATTCCGTCTGGCAATTAAGCACTTAACACCCTCATGACCGCTACTTGCTATAAACTCGTACGGTAAAGTCTCGATTTATATCATATAATAAAATGAGTTAAATAAATTTTAAAGTTATATACATCTTAACTTAAAAAAAATTTCTAAAAATAAATAAATAATAAATTTTGGGGTTGGGTGTAGAGGATGGAGTCGTAACCTCGATCATTATAGACGAGGTTATAAAAAAAAAGTTTGTTTCTATTAAAACAAAAATGAATTCGATTTTATATTTTTTTTACATTTTTATGATATTTATAAGTTTGACTTTAAATATTTATTAGTGTATATAATCTATATTACATAATCTTATAATACATTTCAAAATAAAAAAAATAATGAGTTCAAAATATTGAGGTATATATTAAGATTGAAGTTCAAGGATATATACATGAAAAATTAATAGCTGCTCAAATTCAACACCCTCGATTTGAGAAATTCAATATTTCATGTGCGGGGTTGAAAACCGAGGCTTGAGAGGTCGTAGGTGAATCGTCGGAGGCTTTGTCCAATTTTTCGTTCAATGAAAACAATTTTTTTAACGACAGAAACGAAATAAAAAAGGTCGACCGTGTCCATAAATCAAACGACGTGAAAGTATGGTAGAAATTGGTCGCATTTTTCCGTGAATTTTCCAAAGAAAATCTCGACCGGAAAAGCGCCAGTTTACGAACAACGACGACCGGAATTCCGGGCGTTGCACAAAATATTATTCATTTATTTTCATTTTGCCTCCGTTGCTCGGTTTTAAAAGAGTGCACTTCGAAATCGAAAACGAATATAATATAAACGTATTTATATATTTTCAATTCAACGAAAATCATTTAAATTAAATTTTCACAACCCACAACGGTTGAATCATAGTTCATTGAAACGAAAATTATGCACCGATTTAAAAACTCCCCGGACCGAGAACGAATTTGAATCAAACAAAATCGAATTCGAAAAACTTAAAACGCGCCATTGAAATCCCCGCAATGCGATTCGCCGAAACAATCGGGCATAATTATCGGCGAAGTGCAGCCTTCGGAAACGGCAACTTTTTCATTAGGGGCCCAAATTGCGCCTAATGAGCGGGAAAAGTTTTCGCGCCAAAGTGCCGCGGGCCGAATTCGAAACCGCCGTTTCGCCGATTTTTTTCCCGCCACACAACACCGCCTATTACGTGTAGGCGAATGTTGGGAGATCGCGCGAATTAAGAACGGAGCCTTAATTCGCGAAGGGGAGGGAAATGTCGCCTCCCGATGAAAAGGCGGAATAAATTTGAATAGTAACGAATGTGCATAACCTACAAAATGGTGGTTCTGTGTCGAGTAATTATTCAGGGTTGTAAATGTTCACTGAAGAATTTAGAGTTTAGTGTTAACGAAATTTTTGCAAATTTGGATTCATTGCAAATTGTTAATTTCTTTATCATGAAACATATATTATATGAAATTGATTAGAGATTATATTTTTAATACCAATAGAAATTTAAATATTTTTATATATTAATACAAAAGATATTTTTATAAATATATCCTGAAAATATATTATTAATGAAACAGTTAACTCATTTAATTTCAACAAGTAAAATCAACTAGTATTTTGGTATAATTATTTTTATATGTTAAAGTCCATGTGTATTTCAGTCCATTTATATTTGGATCATAAATACACATCGTTGAGGGATGAGTTACATTTTTTCGATGAGAAGATTTGGGTTGGATTGAGTTAGATTGGGTTGGGTCAAATATCCATGGACTAATAATATACATGGTCTGCAACATATATAAAAATAAATATGCAACGAAATACATTAATTATTCAAAATTCAACAACCCTGAGCATAATTTCTATTCGATGCAAATATCTTGCATCTGATTATGCGAAAACTTGCCAAATTTCTGCTGCGAATAGCGCAAATTAATTCAAGACAAAAAAACTTCAGAAAGTTGCAACAAAACGATATAAGTTGGCGCCACTGTCAGCCGGTGGACAAAAGAGCCCGTGATGCGGCTATGCCCTTTGCGACGACGCTTCCCACTTTTTTTCGAAAATGTCTCTTTTCACTTCGCAAACGTACCGCGGGGGGTCGTTTTTACCACCCCAATTTTCGCGCGAGGCCTTTGACGTTTTCGCGCCAAATTAATTTTTATCGCTGCCCGTTTTTTTTCACGGACTTGGAGGGCGAATTCGACGATTCGTTCCTAACGTGTCCGTATGTATAATACTTTTTTCAATTTCATTCCGTTCAAATTAAAAAATATTAATGACATTATTTTTCAAAGTTAAATAATTTCAATATTTAATTTGAAAATTGATTATATTTTGAATAAATCAAGGTTTTCTTAACCAGACTTTGTATTACGAATAACACACTCAAGTTCCATGAAAAAAATTCAAAATATAATAAAAACGAACGACATTTCGAAACGCCTGTACATTTGATCAAGGAAACGTATCAAATGGTTCTTCTAAAAGCTTAACGTCCTTAGCGCAATTTTTATATTGCACTCTTGGCTACGAGGGGAGAAAGAAGTGGTCGGTCTCTGAAGGCAACAATCATTTACACCAGACGATACCAGAAACGAGAAAACGGGTGGAAAAGTGGGCGGACATGTACATAAATATAAATGTGTATCGCAGGCGTTGCAATAACACTAATACAATTCGGAAAATGTCGGGAAATTCCTTCGAAGAAAGTTCAAACTTACTCATATTAAGAATTCAATGCAGTAATGATTCAATGATTTTTTTATAAGAAACTAATTGACCCGGTGAACTTCTTATCACCTACAATCGCTATTCGTTAGTATCGCTAAAACTAAGTTTACCGTACGTCCCGTTTTTCTCTTGTCTTGCGTTCGTCCTGTCATTTTCGCACATATAAGAAGATCTGTCGTCAAAAAACAATAGATCTTCGACTTCAAATACTGGATTTTTTTTCATCTTAAAATAGCGTCCGTTGACCCGTAGTTCCCGTTATCTTCATAGGTTCTGTACACACTAGCTCCCGATTCCCGCTGTGAACACGTATTCTGCATACACCGGTGTATCGATTGTAATTATTGTCACGACCAATACGCTGCGCGGCGCAGCGTGACGGTATAATTTTCCATACAGAATTACTCATATTATTTTTTAGCTTTTCTTCAGAAATTTCCCAATAATTTTTCTTTGTAAACCACCTGTTCAAGTTAAAGCGAACAAAAGAAAAAAATATATATCCAAATCGGTAAAGCAATTTTTAAGTTATAACCTTAAGCCGAACGGTGATTCATTTTTATACATAAAAAATATTGTTTATATTTCAATACATAAATTTTCTATACATAAATCAAATTTCAAATATATTGTATTTCATTCAAAAAATCATCGAATACATTCGAAACACCCTACGACATCACACACGCAAGGGGAAAAGTGTCAAAACGGCGAAAGTGGAACTGCCCTGCGAAAGAACCTCATCTTGCTCCTCCTCATAAGCGAACTCGGAGCGGTGACAATTTGTCGAGTGCTCCATTAAATTTTATCGCGAAAGTTGTAAATATGAAGAGCCTCAGAGGCCTCCGCCACCACCCACGTCAACACCCCGCCCCGGAAACCCCCCCCCCCCTCCCCCCCGGGTGGATCCAGCTCGTTGCCAGACGCCACTCGAGGATGTGACGAGTCTTAGAGGAAGTGGAGGCTTCGTCTAATTCGGGGCTCGTCCTCGGGATTTGTGTTTATGGTGTGTGCCCTCTCTGCAAATTAAGTCCCGAGGTGACGGGCTCGTTATTAAAACGAGGCCCAGGTTGGGGTTCGGGATTAAACGTAGTTCGTTGCGGGAGTTGATTAAAAATTGCCGTTTTCGTAAGGTGAAGATTGTGACGTAATGGATAAGACGAGATTTGTGAAATTAGTGTTTGTTGTACGAAAGTTTTGAATGGTTCTGAAAAATCGCATATCACACTTCCAATAGAGACATCTATAGGGTGTTTTTTTTCGAGGTATAGAACTTTAAGTTGGCATTACTTTTCAAGATGGCGACCGATTTGACAGCTGTCAAGTGATTTATTCTCAGTTTGGTTTGGCAATTCATCATGAATAGACTCACGCCTGAACAACGCTTGCAAATTG
>JAOXNN020000012.1:177994-292281 GCA_028571205.2 Hydropsyche betteni
TTTGAATATTTAATATTTAATTAATAAAATCAAAATAGTTCATTTGTTATTTGTTTGTGACATATAGACAAAGCCAGATGCAGTAGGTAATAAGCATCATATTATAGACGTTAACTGTATACGCACAAAGACCATAATAAAATATCGAAGTCGCAAGCGTAATAAGCATCATATTATAGACGTTAACTGTATATACATACAGACCATATTCACGAAAAAGTCGCGAGCGTCATCGTGACGAACAGACAGGCAGAAATCCGCTATTATATATAGGGGATTATTATTTTTAAAAAAGTTGCCAAACCCAAATAAACCGATTTTTTCGGATCAGTTCCGGTTTTGTTCCAACAAAAATTTCTGTTACAGTTCAGTTCCAGTGGCACAACAACTGGTCCAAAGACAACCTGTCCAACGACAACTTGTCCAAGACAATTCGTCCAATGGAAAATTGGTCCAACCGAGAATTCATCCAAGATAATAATATATCCTGTTGCTATTTATCGATCACGAACATAAAGATTAGCCAGAAAATAACTATATATATATATATAAAAATGGATATTTGTTTCTATATTTGTTTGATGCCGTTTCACTCCAACACCGTTCGACCGATCGCCATAAAAATTGGCATGTATATGTATTTTTTTGTCGAGGTTTTTGTATCATTAAAATAGGGTCGCCATATTTACCAGAACTCAAAACAGGGCAGTCCGCAAAAAAATTGTTCCTCCCCTATATAAAAAAAAATTATTGCATGTTCAAAAATTGTGGCAATACGCGGCCTGCTTTAGGCCAGGCGCCCATAGGCGATTGGTTGCGGCGCGATTTGTGATGGAACGCTTCGTTTTGGGTTGTAGTGCGCCCATAAACCGTATGGGCCCACTTCAGCCTAAAGCGGTGTGTTCCATTGTGGATCGCGCCGCGGCTAGCCGCCTGTGGGCGCCTGGCCTAACACGACAACGTCTGCTGCATTCAAATAGTACCATATAAATTTTCACCGAATCAACCTGTATTATAACAAATCGTTTTTAGACATTCGATCATATAAATTTACAAACTCTTACAATAAACACTAGCGACTGACAATCAGATTTTTTTCACGCACCAAAAGCTTGGCCAGCCCTGGACGGGCCGTAATCGATCCTCGCCCGTTGCAGCATCAGCAGCAGCAGGATGACCGTCATCGTCTTCGGTAGTTCATCTGTTCATTCATGACGATGATGAGCCGAGTAGAAGGAGGCGTTCTTGGACGTTGACGTTGAGAAAACACGACACGCGAGACGGATTGACGTTTCTCGTAGGGAACGCTAATACAGCCTGTCCCGAAAATTAATTCAATTAATAATTCGTTTATTTAACTGTGTAGTCGTATAAGCTCGCGGAAAACGAAGCGTAAATATCTTGTTTCGGGTTGAATATTATTTATTTGATATTCAATATATACCCAATCTTCTTTTTATACGGGAAATGCATTCCAGAGACTACCGAGTAAAGAATATGGTGACCTTATAAAAATTGGAGATATATTTGGATGGAACTTACATCCAAATATACTTTGTAAAAAATGTAGAAAATTTTTGATAAATAAAATCATCAAAAAAATAGATTTTTTAATGTGAAAACTATAATTCTATACTGGACCGTTCCAGATATTATCATTGTGGCATAATAAAGATTTTTATTTTTATTTTTATACCGTTTTAATGTGATAAAACATTGTAAAAAATAATCGGTTGTTTTTCTTTGAATCACGTAAAAAGGTGTGCTCATATTGTGTTATGATATGATTTTTCGATAATTATTGTACATAGTATATAGGCCCGATGTTAATAACATCGGCTGTGCTTTTGTTAAGAAACGGAAAACGATAAAATGTGAAAACCCGATTGTGTGAACTCGGAAAAAGGAAAAAATAATCATCATCATCATCATCATCATCAAAAGTCGCGGTTCGGGTCGTTCATTTGAAAAAAGGAAAAAAAACTCATCATCATCATCATCATCATCATCATCACCATCATCATCATCATCATTATCATCATCATCATCATCAAAAGTCGCGGTTTGGGTTGTTCATTTGAAAAAAGGAAAAAAAATCATCATCATCATCATCATAGTCATCACCATCATCATCATCAAAAGTCGCGGTTCGGGTCGTTAAAAAATATTTTGAAATTTGGGCATGTTAACCAAAAAAAGTTTCGCCACCACTATAGTAAGACATTTCAACTGTCATATTTGACAAAATTAGTTAAATAATACACCTATAATGCGCCTACACTAAATGCTACCTATACACCACCAGATGTTGTTAAATTTCATAAACATAGCAATATTTTTTGCTTCGTTCATGGGCAAAGCAATGATTACTCAAACGTAGCATAACAATAAATATTTTTTTTAATAAATTTCTCTTTTTATTCATAACACAATCTAAAAACTTTCTCAAACTAAAATATAACACAAAGTAACCGAACACTTTCGAACCATCCTATACCTACAGTAGCCGCATCAAAATAGGCACCATTTCAAAATATTTCAAGCATTTGCATGACATATTAATTGGACAATTCTCCGAATCGGAAGGAAACCACGCTCGGTGCATACAACCGAGACAAACCGAATCTCGAAGGACATATTCGTTCGTTTGGCACGCGGTTTTGGCGCTTCTTTGATTTCGAAAAGTTGACTTCGTTTGATGTCAAAGCGATCTGGTCGGGTAATTGAGGCGGCCGCTCGGACACCGAAAACGTTTCAGCGTTAAAAACAAAAAAAAAAAGAAAAATAATCGCCGATGAAAAACCTACTTTGATCTTCTGTTTGGTTCCGATATGAAAATGTTCTACGCAAACTCGAAAATTGTAAACTGTAAATTATGGAACGCGTAGTGCGACGACTTTTGTTTACTGTGTCGTTCTGCGATAAAGTGTATGTGATGAAAATTTTATATTATACGTCGGAAAGTGAGTGAAATTAATACAGTTGTCGACAAATAATATGAAGACGTTAGATACGTATTGATGATAGAAAGATGATTTTTTTCCCCCACAGAAAATTTCTAATTATAAAAAGAGAATATACTAATGACCAATATCACTCAAACTAAAAAATAATAATTATATTAATTTCATAATAATCTACAAGATTACGCACATGAAATGATATTAATCTTGATCAAATCACACAATTATGTGTATTCGATATAATAGCGTTCAAACGAGACATAATGGCGCCCAATCATACACAAATGTAAAATACAGTAATATTTTATCGAAATACTACCATTTTTTTTTTAAATCAAATTTCAATAGCGAAGTTCATCGAATGGTCGAATTCAAATCGTTCTCGAAGCCCGTTCTTCGGGTCAATTATGCTATTATCTCACGATGAAATAAAATGAAAAATCTGATCGGTGCCGGTTCGTACCAAGGCTTTCGAGAAGGATAAGTTATTTGGCGAATTCGCGGAAGGACGATATGGCGGTTTTTTTTTACCGTTTACGGTAGCCGGATCTATGAAGGTGTTTTTGAATCATAGTGATTTCGATTAATTGCTGTGTCAAGTCGAAACAATATATCGCGAAGTTTGTTTTTTTCTGTTAAAGAAAATTATTGTTAACATGTGCAATTTAAATGCATGTAGATTGTTCTCGGTCGTATTGAACTTGTATGTTGCAACATTGCAGCGAGTATTTTTCCAATGTGTACTCGCATAAATCTTTTTTCCGTTTAGTTTTCCGCATACTTCAAAGATCTCAAAACTGTAAATTAATTCGAATCCGATTAATAATCAAATCCTCATGTGTATTCGATGAGTTTTTCTACGTAAGCGATTTCAAAACAATTTTTGATTGAGTATTCAATTTTTTTTACACACACTTTTCTGATTCATAAACAAATAAAATGAAAATTCCAAGAAAAATAATTTATAAAGAATATTTTTTTTATTTAAGAAATTATGAATCATCGAATAATATATTATATTTACATCATCTTCCGAAATTCAATTTTTTTAAGTTAAGTAATAAGTGACACGGACAATAAATAAATGGATTGATCATGTATAATATCATAATATTCAATTGAGAAGTACATACAGCTAAAAATTTTCACAAGTATTTATTTTACACGGTTTCTAAATAATGCGGTTCAAAAAAAGAACCGATTTTTTTTTTATATATTTTTTTCACCTTAACACGATGTGAAAATAATAAAAAAACATATTAATATGCCACAATGATAAGATCCAGAACAGCCCAGTATACAATTATAATTTTTAAATGAAAATTTACAATGTTTTTGCAACAATACCGAAATTTTGTCCAAATACACTAATGGAACCTATAATTTCTCTAATTTTTATATAGTAATCATACATTTTTTTACAATTTAATCTTTGAAATTATTACCCACCGTGTAAAAAGAGACTTTGATGCACTTTTTTTCATCACATCATAAAAAAACGTTTGAATCGATTGAAACCTCAGATCGAATCGAATAAAAAACTCGGTCTTTCAAAAATTTTCATATGACAACGATCAAAACTATTTTCATCATAAATAAAAGCAAAATCCATCAGGAAAAACTTGAAAACCACTCGAACAATCCCCGATATATACAAAGGTCGTAAATTCGCGATTTTCTCCGGTAGCCAGCGTTTTTAAATTGTTGGCGCGCGCTTAACGCCGGCTGACTCATCGGGTGAAAATCATTCTTCGGAAAATGCTTGAACCGCTTGTTTTTTACCCGCCATTATTTATCGCATTGAAATATTTGATGTTTCCGAAACAGTGGTCAAAGTTGCGTGTGACTCACGCCGGCAATAAGTTGCGATTACAATTACGCGCGCGCGCATTTAATTATGGTTTACATTTCATTGTTTCGGATAGGAAAAATTTTTGTTTTTTAATCACTGTGCGGCTGCGCTCATTGTCCTGCTCATGTGACTTTAAATGATATTTATATAGTCTGATAAATAATTAAAACATATATTATACAAAGGATGTTGCGTTGCCGCAAAATGCCATAAATGGATTCGATGTTATGTGATGTAATGTCACATGATTTATTGGACGTTATAAAAATAATTTAGTACTCGAATTCGAATTGTATCTTTTATTATGAAATCCAATATTGGAAAATGTCTTTGTTTGTTTTGTATAGTTTTTTTTTAATATGTATTATGTCTAATTATTGCGTATGTACATAACAGAAACGGTTCGAGGTGATTGATGTCATAATAAAACTCCGAATTCGAAAATAGACGTACAATCTATTTCAGTATGGAACATATGGATAAACAAAAAATATTTTTCACGCACAAAGGTCGTTTAAATTAAACGATACGACTTTTTCACATCAGAATTTCCAACGATACAAAAACCGAGCTAAAATATAAATCGCATCCACGTCAACTACCTTTTACGTACCTGCACCATATTCAACCGACACAAACCATCAACTCTACAAAGTATCAACTTCAAAGCAACAATATACACATTCCAAGATCCATCACGACTCCAAACCCAACAACCAATCATCGATCCACGTACTTGGCGAATGTTTTGATAAGCAAATCCGAACTTCCTCCGAACACACTAGAATAATACGTGATTTTCGTGTTAACCACGCTTTGGGAGTTAAGAGGGGTCATGGTTACGCCCACGCGAAAAGCACCTTGACACGATCGGCTGTCGAAACTATCCTCAGATTAACAATTGTCCATTTTTCAAATCGTGGAGCGGATCGTGATCATGTGTCCTCACTTTGTGAGATATGACTTCGCGCGAGGACGAATCGAGAATTTGCATATCCTTCCTAGCCGCGCACGACGTGTTCCTTTTTCTTGCGGATCGAAATGTTTGTAATTATGCGGTTTTTCAAAGTTTGATTCGTCTTTGTGTTTTCGAATGGATTCCGTGTGTGTGTGGCCTTCGTTCGATGATTTTCTCGTTTTAATTCATGTTCTTGTTGAGCGCAATTTGTTCAACAATCTCGAGAATTCTCAACACATTTCTTTGTCGTATTGTCGGTTGATGTTTGTGATTATTTTGATTTTTCGAATTAAAACGTATTATTTTTTTTTAACATCGTTTGGTTTTTCCATATACAATGAGTGTGACAAGAATACTTAAATATATATTGTATTGAATTTTCGATGATTTTCAAACCGAAAAGGTTACATATATTTTAAATGTAATTTTTGAAGACTCGAATTGAAGTTCATAAATACTAAAAAATCTATACAATATACGTGAACTTAATTTGCATGCAACAATTTATGAAAATTGGTTGGATCGCCAAAACTTAAGTTAGGCCACCGGAAACAATAAAGATCACAATTTGGCGTTCTAGAGGCCCGCAATTTTTTCTATATTGTTAAAAGCTTTTTTTTCATTTGATTCTATGGGCCTGTTCATTAGTTTATTTATAAAATAAAATAAGGATGCTATTTTTGTTGTGACCTTCAATGATCAAAAAAAAAGAGCCGATAAACATAACATTTAAAAGTTAAAACATTTCTGTTTAATATAAAATTATCTTACTTATTCTTTTTTTCTCATTACGCAGTAAACACACTACATAGACAATACTCTATTGTAAAGGATTTATTGGTAAACCACATAAAAAGATTATTTTATCATACTAATTATTCTATGCGCGTCTATACATGTGATTCCATTTAATTTAAAACGTTTTTTATGCGTATATAAATGATAAAGATTAAACAGCCTTTTCAAATGGATTATATTATACTTTTGTTACGAGAAATACCCGTATTATCCACTTTTCAATCGAGTTTCATAATTATTTATGATAATTATACATAATGAATAGCTTACCATTCAAATTTGAATATTGGATATTCAACCATTCACCATTCAAGTAGCAGTTCTTCCTTTCACCATTAAAATTTTTCATAATTTCAGTACCTACTCGTTTGAGAATTTTTGTGACGAAAAAAATCATAAAACTAATTAGTATTTTTGTGTGTAATGATATCTTTCTTATTGTTCGATATAGTATTTGTAGAAAGATTAAAACTACCGGAAAAATTGATAGCAGAACAAGTTCAAATAACACTAACCGACATTTCTTATCTCCATATATTAAATTAATGGTTCTCAATAGATATTATAATGGGGGACAAATCAAACATGAAAGTTTGAAAGCCATAAAACTCAAAATCAAAGTTCAAACTAATTTTGAGTATGAAACAATATGATTATATTTTTTTCACATATCAATATCACAAGTTGAACATTCGGTATAGGTAGAAAAAAAAAGATTGAAAATTATAAATTGACATTATACGGATGTAATTAATCATGTGACATTTCATGTAACGAGATAATGTTTAATATCGTGCGGTCTTTACAGTTAAATGTTAAACGTTATTTCATTGGAATCGGACTTGATAAAGAAACTATGAAAAATAAAAGCTTGAAAAACCGCAACAGGAATTATTCTATGTTAAAACGATTATATTTTTCCACGGAAAATTTATTACACTATACCGTATGCGAAATCTAGAAAAAAAACTTACAAACGTAACGAATACATTCATTGAAACTTTCAAAACCATACAAAATTTAACTTTTTTTTTACAAACACGCATTCGAAAACATGTCAAAGATCAACTTCTTGTGCAAATTCATTATTCAATATTTGCACGAGTTGAACTCGCAGTAAATTTTCGATCGCAACGCATTAATTTCGTCTCATATTGCCATTTTTGCTCGCAAGCATACATTTGGACAAGGATCATCGCCGTATATATCTCGAAAACACAAAAAAAAATCAACTATTGTATTAGATCACGAATCTTGCGTGCGCATAACTTTATTTACTCAAAAAAAGTACGTATACAACAAATTATGCACGCCCCTTTCGGCGAAACCGAAAAATCGAATACCATTTAATGTCGTAATACATAAACAAATGATGAATCACATTTCAGGGATTGCGAATTATTCGCTGATGGCGGTTACATTTTGATTCTTTGAAAATATTTATAATCAACTTATGAAAATAAAAATACTCTCTTTTTTATGGTTTGTATTTTCTCATGGTCAGTTTTTATATATTAATACTACGTTTATATTAAATGGTCTGTAATTTATTAAGCGGTCAGTACTAGGGATGTCAGATTTATTGTAATTTTTATTTACCAACAAACTAGTATTTTTTTTTATTAATTATGTGTTTGAAAAAAAATAAAAATAAAAATAAATTAAATAAACGGATTTACCGGCAAGTTACTGATAAATTGAATTTTTAATAAAAACCGGAAAAAATAACGAAAAATCATAAAACCAACAAAATTTTTCACTGGTAAATTACCGAAGTGTTATTTGGGTCATTATCAGTAAACTGGTAATAACATCCTTAGTCAATACACAGTGATTGTATTTTATTTATATTAAATGTTATGTATTTATATTAAATAGTAAGTTTTATTATGACGAATGGTCATTATCAATATTTTTAACAGCACATAAAGGCGATAACTTTTTGCATTGTAAGGAGTTTATCATAATATTGTGATGAAGCACGCTTTATTTGATTTTTATTAAAAATTTTAAAAGAAAACAATTCAATTTCGCTAATTAATATTATATGTATGCACGTGTAGCAATTTTCAATTGATGCTCACAATTCTAGTTCCAGCACTTAAAGTTAGATTAACAAACATTACTATTGTTTATACCGACCACTTAATAAAATAATTTAACATTTGAATACAGTAAACCTACCTATAACGTCAAGATATATTCCACGTTATAGGGGTTATGGTTTTTCAATTTTTTTTGACATTTTTACATGCTAACTGCTTGTTTCAAATGCATTTGAAAAAAAATTCATTTGAACGATATAGGGGGGACGTTATAAGGGGTTTTACTATATTGAACAAACTTTTTTTTCCAATATGAAAAAATTCGTAAAACGACACACTTTTCACAATATCGTACAACAAATTTTCCTCACTAGAAAGTTCACCGACTCGATTGCATAATTCTAAGATTTTCGCACCGAAGTAGACTGCTAACCCTGAACCAATGTGACGTAACTCCTCGGGAAGGTTCCTCGCACGTCACCAACATTCTGCTGCTGTCGACACACCCACTTTTCTTCTGATGTCACTCGTTTCTGGTGTCGCGATGATGACCTTCCGCACGATCGTCCTCACGTCGAAAACGGAAACACGTTCGGTTCAGACTCGTGTGTGTATATTAGATCGTGATGTTCCGCGGGTTGTCTTGGACAAGAGTTAAATGTGCATTCGTTGAGTCAGTGCAACAGGTGAAATCATCGAGATGTAAAATTAAACGTTATGCCATTATGCGGGAATCTGTCGTGGTGTTTACGATTTTTGATTATCGTCATCGTTCGCAGAAACTTTTCTCAATAGCATTTTCTGATTTCGTTGATCTGTCGTTCGTTCATTGTTGTTTTTTGGATATGTTATAATATATTTTTTTTAGCCTGTTCGCGGTGCAGTGGTATGTTGCGGGGACTATTAATCGCAATGATGATGGTTCAAGTTGCGGGTATGACTAGAGTATGATTCCGTTTTTAACATCTACTCAATTGTCTCAAATTTGGTATTTAACCATTTGACCATTAATGAGAGTTAAATCTCTCGTTAATGAGACGATTCCAAAAAATAGTTCCGATCACATTCCGATATTATGAACTAGTAAATAGGCCCGATGTTAATAACATCGGCTGTGGTTTTGTTAAGAAACGGAAAACGATAAAATGTGAAAACCCGATTGTTTTAACTCGAAATGTGTATCTGATTTGAATATTTAATTAGTAAAACCAGTTAATTTGTTCACCATCATCATCATCATCATCACCTCCACCACTATCATCAACATCAACAACATCATAAAATGAAAAAAAATCATCGACACGAACAGACAGAAATCCGCTATTATATATAGAGGATCTGTCGTCAACAAATGGTAGATCTTTGACTCTAAATACTGGATTTTTTTTCATATTAAAATAGCGCCCGTTGGTTCGTTGTTTTCGTTGTCTTCATGCGTTCTGCACACACCGGTTCCCGATTTCCGTTTCTGGTTCCCGGTTTTCCCATTGTGAACACGCGTTCAACACACACTATACCGGTTTTAATTATTGAGGCAATAATTAATATCGGCGGCAATTAATGCGGCGTGGCGGTATACTTTCCCATAAAAAATTACTCATATTATTTTTTAGCTTTTCTTTATGAATTTTCCTATTATTTTTCTTTGTAAACCACCCGTTAGTTAAAGCAATAAAAAAATAAATAAATATACAAATCGGTCAAGCGGTTTTTGAGTTTTAGCCGGTCACCAAACGGCGATTCATTTTTATATAGATCGATCGATAGATAGATATGTATATATATATATTTTTTTCAATTCAATAACAATTATGATCAAGCAACATCTGGAGGGTCGTTACAGTGTAAAATCCTATGGAAGGTGGCTAAAAGGGGAATCCCCTCAACCGTCCTCGCTAATACAATTGGACATAATCCTTTTCGGCCGATATTCGTCCTTATGTGCGGACACCTATGAAATTGTCTTTGGCCCACTCCATCGCACATACACACATGTTTATGTAATATATCAATTATACAGGGTCTAACGGAAAGTTGATTATTTTGATAATTTTATCGCGAAGGGGCTATAACTTAGTTTATGTATTAGAGATGCGTTGGTAAATTGTATTTAAAAATATGTTTTGTGGTGTTTAGGTTTTTAGTTTAAGAATTGGGGTTTATATTATTTTTGATGATTTGAAATATATGGATAAGTGGGCGTGAGCGTAAACGAAAATGTGTCAATGTGAATTTACTAGAGATGACACATTGAACGATTTTGTTGCATAATCAATTCTTAATATTTGTACCATATTATATTAATTTAAAATAATGTGCCACAAAATAATCGATAAACTCATTCCTTTCAATTTTGCAACTTACTAATTTGTGACTCCTAATGAAGTAAATCCACCACAGCGTCATAATATTATCGAGCATATCGATTCTCATCGAAGTTAAGCGACTTAAAATCGATGGATAGGTGTTTTGATTACACACTTTTGTTTACAAACAATTTAACTTCAGTCAATTTTAGTTCCCCATACAAAACCGGGCTTACAACCGAACGTCAACAACCTAATATCGTTTTATAGTAACTTACCTCGTTAAATCCCTGAACCCTGTATAAGGACCCGTGTAAAATTTACAGGATAATAATAATGCGCAAAATATATACACACACATACACATATATGTTATAAATATTATGCCCGTGTTTTGCTCAATTAGAACACAGTCGAATGAGCATACACTTCATAGCGTTTGATGTGTCGACGGAGGACTTCCGAACCGGAACTAACACGATCATCGAAACCGAATGCGTAGATCCTTTAAAAAGGTCTAAAACGCGCACATACACACGGGAATTACTAGACAAAAAGATCCACAAGAGATCTATTTCCGAGTACAAAGGCGCGAAAGGGACATCGTTCCCCTTTTTCGTCGTAAGCGAATATTTTTAAATTGAAATATTATTAAAAACTAGCGGTAATATCCGGCGTTGCTCGGGACTTTAAATCGAATTATTTTTTTAATTTTTAAATTCGTTAAAACAACAGTATAAAGCAGACCGCGTATTTTCGTGTATTTTTATGAGGGGAATATTTTTTTGCGGACCATCTCGTTTTGGGTTCTGGGAAATATGGTCATCCTATTTTAATAATACAAAAACCTTCTCGACAAGAAAATATTTTTTTATTTAAGTGAGGGAACATTTTTTTGCGGACCGTCCCGTTTTGGGTTCTAGGAAATATGGTCACCCTATATCGATGATACCAAAACTTTTTCGACAAAAAATACATATGCATGCCAATTTTCATGGCGATCGGTTAAGCAGTGTTGGAGTGGAACGGTAACAAACAAACAAACAAATATACAAACATCCATTTTTATATATTTATAGATAGATATAGCATTTAAAAATTTCGGAAAGGTAATGATCGTTGACAATACACGATTTATTTTAGATTGAATATATATACATATATATATATTGAAAGAATATCTTTCTCTTTTTTATATAGTAGAAATGGAAATGTTAACAAAATTTTGAATTAAAGTTGGGTTTTGCGAACGACATTTTAATTGCATCTGCTAGTATTATAATTCGATGCGAAGTTTCATTTGAGTAGTAAATTGCCACAACTGAAACAAGTAGTAAATGCTCGAAAAGGCTTTAGTACCATTGTTCTCTCTCCAAAGTACACATATCGCAATGAAACACATATATTTTCCGAGTGGAACTTTCGCGAAAAAGATTTGAGGAAATACCCTCAAAGAAAATCCTAAATCCTAAATATTCTAAAAAGTGTAATAACACTTTTTAGTATCTGCGAATATTGTTTAATTTTTTGATACGTATAGTTATTATATAATAGTGAAATCGATAATTTTGATACAAAAAAATTATATTTTATTACAGCAAACTATTGATCTTTAAGATTTTTCTTTATGAAAGATTATTTCAATAATTATTTTCAATGGTTTCATCCATATATTGATCAAGTCATATGTCAATATGATATATTCAATCCCCTATCCCCCATATATAATAGCGGGTTTCTATGTATGTGTCCGTTCAATGAAGCTTGCCACTTTTTCGCGAATATAGTCTTTATATGCGTATACAGTTAACATCTATAATATGATGCTTATTACCTACTGCCTTTGACTTTTCCTATAAGTCGTAATTGTGAAAATAATAAATGAACTGGTTTTATTAATTAAATATTAAATATATTCAAATTGAGTACGGGCATCGGGTAGCAGATTTTACTACTGGTCTTGCCATTCCAATTTAGCCTGTATGCCCATTAAAATAACGTCTATACTCTCTATTTACATCATTCTCGAACTCGAAAATCGCGACTTTCAAATTTAGTCTTTATGGTCATTTTAATAACGGCTATAATCTTTATAATTTTTATTTTATTATATAACAGTATAGAAATAAATTCACAGCCGATGTTATCAACATCAGGCCTATACATTATCCTCTATATATAACAAACGAGCATCGACTTTTTGCAACGGAATAGAAAAAAAATATTTTTGCATAGATTTAATTTTTTTATATACAATTACGTAATTCACATCCGATGCTATTATCATTGATATGATATATTCAGTATCAAATAATATTTATAAAATCCATTTTTAAATGTTCATAAACGATTACATTCATAAAATAACGCTAACGCTAATACATTCATTCATTCATTTCTTAACTTCAAATTTATAAATTAAATTAAGTATATTTCCATGCAATTAAATATTCTAATCACGCATGTTAATTTGAATCATATGAAAAGTTATTTTGAACGATTCTCAAATACCTCTTAACCACTTGGCTGCCACTTAACAAAGTACTCGCCCACATTTTCAATTCGCTTATGCGCTTTTCGCATTAACTTTCCTCATCACTTAATTTCACCACTTCACATCGCCATTTCGATATTCCAACAAGTCTGAAAATAATTTATACTCCGCGGAACGTTGTCCTCGGTTGTGCCTTTTTTTCACTTTTCGCAGATAAAACGACAAAAAAAAAACATGGATGTTTTTCTTATCGTGTTGTAAAGATAGAGTCGTTACCGGGAAACTACCATCAGATGGATGGGTATGTGTAGATCGATTGTCGAGAAGAATAGGTAAACCCTGAAGGGCACGAAAACGCGCGCTGAAATAACGTCTTAAGCGACTTCGTAAATTTTATTTACAGGAGAAGCGAAATCTTGTAAATCTCTATTTTATATATGTGAACTTTTTTTATTTCGAAAGAAGTAATATTTTTTAGAAACGATTCGTTCTTTATTTAAATAGTCCTGTGGGAAATTATGGAAGTCTTCGTCCCTCGCTTAGATACCGATAGTGCTTCAAAAAGCAATATTTATGGAAAAAATTCGGTTAACTCGTTTTTATTATATAATCATATAAAAAATATGTTTTAGTTAATTTTTTTTTGTTTAGTAATATTTTTTATTTTGTAAAGTAAAAACGTAACGTAATGCATATCCGTAAAAGCTACGGTTTGTGAATTATTTAGTTATTTTTTGGTATAGAGATAAATTTGAAGATGGTGATGTGAATTGAGCTAGTTTGGAGTATCTATATATATATGTTACAGTTGAAATGTATTATTAGTTAAAGTATATTTTGTCTGACGTTTTCGATGAATTGTATTTGAACACAAGTTGTCTAGTTAAGGTGTATTTGAACAGGTGAAAATACAATATAACTAGTGCTCACTAGTTAAAGTATATTTTCAACATGACAGATGAGTTTTTGACAGTTTAGATTTTTTTAAATGAATGTTTGTATTAAACAATCTGTACATTTTTCTTTTACATCTGATTATTGAAAAGATTTTAATAATATAATATCTCAACAAAGCATTCATCACAAGAACATTAGTTTTGACTCCACATTAATGGGCAAGTGACGTTTAATGATCCATGTTCACCAGTGGCGTTGGCAGCACTGACTTTTTAGCTGGCGTTAAAATACACATTGTCTGACTCTGACCAATTAAAACATATTTCCACTGTGTCAGACGAAATAACTACGTGGGTTTGATAAAATATATTATATTTTAAGTAGTCAAAATATATGTTAACTGAGAAATACACTTTGACTGTGACATATATAAAGATGGATGTTCGTATATTTGTTTGTTGCTGTATTACTTCGATACGGTTAGACCAATTGCCATGAAAATTGGCTTGTATATGTATTTTTTGTGGAAAAGATTTCTAGCATCATTAAAATAAGGTGACCATATTTCTCAGAACCCAAAACGGAACGGTCCACAAAAAAATGTTCCCCGCCTATATAAAAAAATATTTTTTTGTCTAGAAGGTATTCGTATCATCAAATTAGGGTGACCATATTTCCCAGAACCAAAAACGGGACTGTCAGCGAAAAAAATTTCCCCCCCATATATCGTTAGGCCGATCACCAAAAAACAATTAAAAACAATTTGATTTAAAACGCCGAGTCCCAAGCAAGGTCAGGTACTACCACTATTATTATATATTATTTTCAAACCAGTCTCCAATCTTAAATTCATCTTCATACTTAAAGCTGCAATTACTTAAGCTATGGCCATAAAGAAACATAAAAAAAATTGGCGGTCACTGGTGACCAACATATCATATCGATCAATACTAGCGTTAAACATAAGGTATTGAATATATTAAAAAAAAAATTATTTTCATTTATTACACATACGAAAGTAAATTTATATATTATTTTCATATATAACATATTATTTTTCGAAAACACGATGAAAAATTCGACTGTCCGCATACGTAAATTTCAAAACGCTGAAAAAAATGTCAACATTGATGAAAGAAGTGATCCGTTTCGTTCGCAAATTAAACATCGAAAAAAAAAGTTCGGTTCACGTGACAAACACACTCGCTGTTTGTTGATCTCGTCATTCGTTTTAAATGCGAAAAGCTTTTTTTTCACACAATGTGTAATAATAAAAAAATGAAATGAAGTTACCGTTACACGTGTCGGTTTTCGCGATTTTAATCTAAGCGAAAATTGGGTTTTCCTCTCGTCGCGTTGTGCTTAGCTTGATTCATGAATAATGTCGTTTTCATAACACTTACAATGTCAAAGTATTACTTGATAATCAAATTCGTTACTTTTTTATTCACCATGAAATTTTATACCATCATAATCGTATTCAGTTTTATGTTACGTTCAATATGGGATACGAATTTTCCGATATCATTGAAAATTTCCAAAATTTTCTGGTCACTTATTATTATATATAATCTGACAGACATAAAGGCATACTTCTATTTTTAGTTTTTTATCTGCTTGCTAATCTGTTTATCTCGGTCTTTCTGAAACAAATAGTCAAGTCTTTCTGTTAATAGATAGATAGTATCTGTCTGTCTGTCTATCTGTTACTCTTTCTATTATACATAAACTAAACATCGCTTTACTTTAACAATTTACAAAAAGAACATTGATACTTTATTAATTTCATAAATAAAAATTAACATATTTGATTTAAAATAAATAGACCCGATTTTGCGTAGACAGTATAATTATTCATTCGGAAATAAATGTATAAAAATAAATTACTTTTTATGCACAAAAAATAGACAAATCCTATAATCAAATAGATTTAATACGGAAAATTGTCACTATTATATTTTACTATGATACAAAAAGCATTCATCTTCATAAAAATATTATTATAAAATGACACAAATTATTAAATTGAAAAATATGAGATAATTATTTTTAATAATTTGTTCATACGAATCTTTCACGGCAAAAATGTATTTTTATCAATAAAGTAAATCTAATATAGATGTTATTCTTTCTTTTTGATATTAATAAAAAGAAACGGGAGCAATATCAAATTTTATTATAATGCAAAGGAAAAAAGCAGGTCGGTTGTCTCGTTTGCGAGAAAACGATTTTTATTAACTTGGCAGGGTCGACAACATTTCCCCAAAATAATTAAGCGCTCCTCCACTCCTGCCAACCGGCTCGACCTTTGATTTATATTTTATATCGCGTATATTATCCGTTTTTGTATTTTTTTTTTGAATTATTTTTTGCACGTTCGAGGCGAAATTTATAGCGCAATCTGTAATAAATCACGGCCGCGTTTTCTTAAGTCGCGCGCAAAACTTTTCGAATAATTTATTTTTGTGCAAAGTACCTTTTTGTCCGATCGTGTGCAAAAACGAATATATTGGTTTTTGATCAGATGTCAATATTGTTGGTGATCGATTTTCATGTTGCGTAATGTGAATGCTTGGAGATTGATGTATGATATTTTAAGTTTTTCCAGTAAATTTTAATATTTGTTGAAAAGTTTCTATAAGAATTGTAAACAGTTTGTAAAATAATTCAATTTTTATAAAATATTTATTGAATTTAATTAATTTTATTGCTCTATGATCGATGAACACATTACAGTTGAATATATGACAGTTGGATATATGACAGTTGAACATATGACATTTGATCATATGACATTTGATCATATGACATTTGAACACATGAAACTTTGATACACGACTGTTGAACATATAACGGTTAAACTTAGCGACAGATGAACACAATGGCAATCAAATATAGCAATTTGAGCACAATCCAGATGTATATTGAAAAAATAATTCAACATTATCCCCTTTATAGTCCCCTATATATAATAGCGGATATCTGTGTGTGTGTGTGTGTGTCGATGACGCTCGCGACTTTAAAATGATCGACCCGTGGATCTCCTATATACGTGTATAATTCTTCATGCGTATATGGTCTTTATGCGTATATGTTATAGGCAATTTATAACGGTAGGCATTTTCTAACTTCATCACTAACTAGGATTGCGTTCGCACGTTCGACGTTTCGTACAATCGATGGTCACATGTGAAATTACTAACGATTACGAAAAAACGTCGGAAACATATTTTGATTAAGAAAAAATATCAGAAACAACGCATGTCAATAATACGGTTTTGACGTTTGGAGAACTGTCAAAGGTCCATGGACATTGCGTATGCGCTCACCGGCGCGAGATCCAGAAACCAAAACGACATAAGTGCATAGTATTATATTCATAAGCCTTAAATCGTTGTACATAAAGCTCAATATGGCAAATATAGGTGTTAGAAACTGCCTAGCGTT
The DNA here is from genome assembly GCA_028571205.2 of Hydropsyche betteni. Taxonomy (NCBI): domain Eukaryota; kingdom Metazoa; phylum Arthropoda; class Insecta; order Trichoptera; family Hydropsychidae; genus Hydropsyche; species Hydropsyche betteni. The sequence continues at coordinate 195,755 of JAOXNN020000012.1, forward strand.
AGAATCGGACTATAACATAAACACATAACGTCTATAATATCACAGCGTCTCTATTGAATTATGCCATACGTCGATTATTATGCAGTGGAAAAAATATTTGAATCCCCTATACATATACATGTATATAATCACCGATGACAGATGCAACAAATGAACTGGTTTAATTTATTAAATATTAAATATATTCGAATTGAGTACGAGCATCGGGTAGCCTATATGTCACAAACAAGTAACAAATGAATTATTTGATTTTATTAATTAAATATTAAATATTCAAATCAGGTACGGGCATCGACTTTAAAATAGACACATTCACGTTCCGATGTTATTAACATCGGGCCTATATACTATTTCTAATAGTAACAAACTATTTTTTAAATTAAATTTAGTTATAATAATAAATTCATCATAAGTGTTAATTTATGATCACCTTTTACTACAAAACGTTTGATCTAATATCACTATCTGAATATTCAAAAAGTTTTTGCCGATTGTAATCAATTTATCTCTGTGTTGAACTATCACGTTTTAATATGTCTGGTTATCCATTATTTATTTTATTTCGATTTATATAAGCATTAATACATATATGCTATAGCATAATATAATAATATATAACAAAATAATAAAAAAATACATTTCCTATAATGAAAACTCAACATCTCATTCATTTATATCAAACACGAAAATATACACAATATTTCAGAATATTCAAAGGGAGCTTCGAATAAATATTTATTCAAAATACGTAAGCGAACAATTGCGCCGCCGTCGTCCAGGCATTATATATTACGTATACAATATTTGTACTGTCAAATCCTATTTTTATCCCCGAAGCTTCTCGGGATATCTTGAAAAAGGGGACTTTCAGCAGTTTCAGGAGCCGAGGTCCGTAACAGCCGCAACACTATAAAAGAGAACAGATGTTGCTAATGCGGGTCAAAATTTTCCGTATATCTATTATTATACAGTGCCGGGTACTGTTCATTTTTTCAGACGTGTCTTATTGGCGGGACACAATTTCAGGATGAAGTGAATTGTTTAACAGAAGTGTACGTTGAACTTTAAATTGGTTTTTGTTTTCGGGGAAAATGTCGTATTGTAATACGGTTTTTTTTATGGAGTGAAAACTTCTTATTGTGTCAGTGTAAATTTGATCTGAAAAATATTTTTTTTATTATTTATTTTTTATAAATTTTTACTGTGTTACCGATCTTTAATTATTATATGGAATCTATATACAGATTTTTTGCTCCAAATCAGCACTTTTCCATTTCAAATTAGCAATTTTTCATTTCAAATAAACACTTTTTCAATTCAAATTAATACTTTTTTAATTCAATCGAATTAAATTAAATTTAATTTGAATTAAAAAAGTGATACATTGAAATAAAAATTGTTAATTTGAAATGAAAAAACTGCTAATTTGAAATGAAAAAGTGCTAATTTGGAGTAAAAAACCTGTAGTAATCAATGATCTATATTATAGATGTTGAATTATATTATGTGAAAAGAAAGTGTGTAAAATGAGAATGTTTCGTGAATGGCTAAAAATGAACTAACCGTAAAAAATAAATTATGCAAAAGTTTCACTTCAAACATACGATAGTATTGCGTAATGTTTTCTACAATTTTTTATAATGAAAACAATTTTTATTGCTGAATAAAAGTTTTTCAATTTTGTCACCATGCAACTCACAACGGGCTTATTCGTATTTTTCGTTATTTTCATGACTTTAATTCAGCATTTATTTTAAATGTAAAAAAAATACAACCGATCCTTTTTATAAGTAGGCAATACTTTTCAAAGACTGTCGTGTAAAAAAAGTATAGTAACCATATAAAAATGGTCCATCAATATATTCAAATGGAACTTCCATCCAAATATATTTTATGAAAATGAAATGAAATCATTGAATTAACTAAAATTTGATTCTGCTTGCACTAAATCTTACCACTGTGGCATAATAATATATACATGTATATTTTTTAACTTTTATACCGTGTTAAAGGTGAAAAAAAAATATATGTAAAAAAATAATTGGTTCTTAGAACCATGTAAAAAAATGGCGAAAAAGAGGATTAGGTGTATGGAACAAAAAACTAATTAATTTATTAAAGAATGCCACGTAGAAATTTCATTTCTATTTTTGAAGAACAAAATGAAAGTATGAACCGCTAAATTGAAAAAAAATCACTTTGCGTATGAGATTTTGTTGCTGGGAGACTAATATCGTAATTATTCTTATTTTATTATTGTTATAATATATTGCTTCATATAATATTCAATCAAAAAAATTAAAATCAAGTATAGAATATTTAAAAAATTACGTTACGTTCACGCTCACGCTCGCGCTCACGTTAATACTCACGCTAAAATTTTAAAAAGTAACATTCATTTTTTTTTTTTATATTTTATACTTTTAGAGTAAGAAACTATAGTAAACACATAAGATAAATAAACACGTTCGTATATACGAAATCTTACCTTTATTTTTAAAAACTTTTCATATTAAAAACGATCATATTTCAATTTACAAATCTAAAACAAAAAAAATATCTTAAGATCCACATACACGACCATGTCGGCGTTTTTTTTTTTAATTATTACCTAGCACGATCAAAAGGGTGTGTTTCGTCGTTTTGTAACGGGTTTTATAATATAAAATTCAGGTGGGCTTTAGCTTTGACTGCGGCGAAAGTATTTTCGCTTTGAAGACGAGATTTATTATATTAATTTTGAAACTCATCAAATATACAATGTACGTGCTCTTGACAGCTAAGGTCTGCGCTACGTTTACACAATTTGTTCTGAAAACGGTTATCTGAAAAGTTTTTAGACTTGTCTGTTAACCGGCCCCGAATTGAAATAGACCAGGCCTTTTTCGGACGAGGGATAACTGTGGAATGTTCTCTAAATCATTTTAGTTTGTCTCGAATTATTTATGTTTAATTTAATTACTCGGTGATGAATGTGTTGAAAATATGAGGAAAAGTTACGAGATTAGTTTTATATCATATATTATATTATTATACAATTGATTCTAGAACAATGTAATATATTAAGTCAATGTATATATTTCGTCAAATATTTTTATTTTTTCTCCAAACTAAACATCTGTATTCAAACTATTGTATTGCTTAGAAAATACTTTTTTTTTGTATTTAGTTTTAGTCTAATTAATGAAAAATAAAAAGCCCATAGAAATTTTTGAAACGTCTAATAATAACATTCATTTATGAAATTTTCCATAAATTTTATAAAAATAATAATGAGACTTCGGCAATCAAAAATATTTGTAATATATACAGAATAGATGCAGTTAATGATAGAATTACTCAGTTGTGATTTTTCATTAACTGATAAACATGATGATAACATGTTACTGGACGTAATTAATGCTGATCCATTTTTAAATATCATGTTGAAGATAAAAGTCAATTAATAGAATAAGTGCGGTATCTGCATCTCATTGGTTTGATTTCAAAATACGATGTTGATAAAAAATTGCGATGAAACTTTTCCATTGACCTAGTATAATAATATTGAAATTCTTTATAACTTTCTTTATAATTCTTTATAGTTTTTTTGTTTCGATGTATTCACGTAAAAATGTATTCTTTTCATTTTATGGAATAGAAAAGGGTCACATAAAGTTATATTGAATGAATCAGAAAAATGAGAAGCGATTTTTTAAAAAAACTTCTAGAGCCGTTTTAGTGATTTCAGTTTCAGTTTTCTTTGAAAAGAAAAATAGTAATACATCCTTTTTTTCTTTTTATATTTTGATGAAAAATGGCTCATGTTTCAAAAGACGCTAAAATAAATTATTATTACATATCAATTAGATCAAACGACCGAAATTGTGTAGCACATTATTTCAGATATAAAAAATATTTTTTTTAGATATTTTGATATTAAAAGAATTTTATCATAAAATATTACTAAATTATGATTAATCCACAAAGAAAATAAGGACTGAAAACGTTAAAACAACCTACCACCTTCCGACTACTTTCGACCATGATTACACATGAATAATAATGAACTTAAAAAGTTTCTTCGCATAAAAGTTCAATTTGTTTCAAACTTTATCCGAAAACAAAGGAAGTTGCGTAGAACTCTTATTTATTGGAAGTGAAACCTTTCTATCATCGTTTGTGGTTCGTTAACGTTAAGTCGTTTTCAAAATTTTCAACATTGGTTTTGTGTCATTCAAATTCAATATCATACGAAAAATTAGATGTGCGATTATTACGAGTAGTTTTTTCTTTGTATCTTCTAGTTTTTTTTTTGCATCTTAATGAATGTAAACTGTTTTTTGAAAACTATTTTACTTAATATGTCCAAAAGTGACAAATGTCGCTTAGCACTATTTACTGCCGATCCCCTCAAATATACAGGTTTTTTACTCCAAATTATCACTTTTTCATGTTGAATTAACAATTTTTAATTTCGAAGTAACACTTTTTGATTTCGAAGTAACACTTTTTGATTTCGAAGTAACACATTCATTTCAAATTGATACAAATTTCATTTTTTTAATTCAAATTTGAATTAAAAAAGTGTTGATTTGAAATGAAAAAGTGTCACTTTCAAATGAAAAATTGTTAATTTGTAATGAAAAAGATGCAAATTGGAGTAAAAAACATGTATATTTGAGGGGCTCGGCAGTAAATAGTGCTAAGCGACATTTGTCACTTTTGGACATATTAAAAAAAATAGTTTTCAAAAAACAGTTTACATGCATTGAGATGCAAAAAAAAACTAGAAGTAACCCTAAATAGTACTGTCATCTTTTGAGAGAATGTTGAAATGTTAATTAATTTCTGTAGTGAAAGTACTCTTGTGGTAAACAAAAGAAACTCAATTTTAAAATCTTGGCGCTTAGCACTATTTACTGCTGAGCCCCTCATTTGTATTGAAAAATTGTTAGTTTTAAACGAAAAATTGCTAATTTGAAATGAAAAACCGCTAATTTCGAGTAAAAAACCTGTAACATCAGAACGACATGGCGATCGAGCGAATCCGCACCGTCGCAAAACGAAAAGTTTCCCCTCCTTCCCGAAATTCGCGGCGAACTTCGCCAACTGTAACAATGTTATTTTACCGAGTCAACTCGACAAGCGTCAACTCGACAAGCGTCGACTTATCGGCTGCGGGACATCCTCGAGCATGTAGGCATTAGAGGAGCACTCAATTACACACGTCGTGTAGCAGGCAGGCACTTTGCGAGCGCCGGGACATGGCCGTAATGCGAGCCGTGTTGCGGCCGCCTCAGCCAGTGCTGCCAACGTGGCGGCTGCCGAGCGCGGTTATGGCCGCCAACCGTTCGGGGCTTAATTTGAAACGGTGTGTGTGTGTGTGTGTGTGTGTGTGTTTGTATGATGTAGTTTTAGAATTCGATGGTTGGATTCTGGGAAACGTATTAAGAATGGATGTAATGATGTAATTTTGATTATGTTTCGTCTGGTTTGATCCGTGATGTTGTTACGGAGTTTGATGTTGTTAAGTCGGGAAGGAATATATCATTATCGTGTTTGGTGTTTTTAGACAGGAATTCGTTTTATGGGAGTGTTAATTTGCTTAGTCGTTAAAATTTTTAGATGATTTTTTACACTGGTAATAATTTTTATTTGCGGTGAAAAATGTATTTTTGTATAAGCTTGTGTTGAAGCTATCAGTGGCAATTATTTTGTATGAATTTTATCAGATACTGAATTAAACGATTCAAATTTTAAATAAACGGAATTTTCTTTTTTTATATTTAAATATGAGTTTTATTATTAAAATAATAATATACCTTTATAATTAAACGGTTAGTTTTTCAAATTAAAAACTAATCAATAGTTACTAATTATTAAATCAAATCAAATCATCTATTTAAACGGTCAGCTTTTTTCAATTAAATTTCAGTTTTTTTCTATCAAATGATCAGAATATTTTTGAAAAAAATAGCGTTTCCATGTGTCATTAGTGACTAAAGAACATATGAAAACCCTAAATCATAAAAATCCCAAAATCCAGTGACGGCTCGTCCTAAAGACTACAGGCCCTGTATAAAGTTTATGTTTTTTTTTTAATTGCTATATTCGATTTGTATATATGATGACGTTTTCATATTTTTTACATAAGAACACACGTACTATTTTCATTTTCATCGCTACAGTCCCTCCACTACAAATTTTCACGAGCCACCACTGGCTCGTCACTGTTATTTCATTCATATACAATTATGTTATTCATATGTCATTATATACCTGACCATTTATGATAAAAAATCCCGACCGAACAATCAATTAACATCGAAAATTATGAAAGCTCACATAAAAATTTAATGAAAGAACTTTCATTCTTTATTAAAAAGCTTATATAACACAAAATGGCGGCGCATACATTGTATGTTATATGGCGTCTTTTCCATGGCTAACTACTACACCAGATGTTTGCTAAAGACACAACCTTGACACGGAGTTCTTCGCTAATAATTTCATTATTAAAAAAGTTTCAAAGCTGCGCGATGCAACCCGGAATGAGCTCAGTCTTTTTCCCCGTTCGAATTATTTAGATTTCTAATGTCGAAGTTTTGATTAAAACGCATTTTTCCCGCCGCGTTATTCGGCAGGTATTTTTTGGGCATAACACGCCCCATATCCGGCCGTAAAAATAAATGAATTCGAATTTCAGAAACGGCGGCGAACTTTAAGGAAAATGCTAAAACGAGCCACGAACTTCATGCAATTTTGCCCTTTTTAACGCGAAGTACAATAAAGGTGTGTTTTTTTTATTATGTTCCTTTGAATCCACTTAACTTTTAGGGCTCGGAAAATTCTAGGTATTTTATGCGTTTTGTTTAATTACTTCCTGTTTTTTTTTTAATAATAGTAATATATATGAATGACTTGTTTTCTTATTTTAAAAAACCTACAAATTCAATTTTGATGTAAAAATCTGAAGTGTTTTTTTTTTGTTGTTGAACTTTGAAATCTTCTGATAATTCGAAAATCAGCAAGGTATTTTACCAATTTTGTAAAAACAAATGTAATCTTTACACATAACTATTATATAAATTTTGACAAATTGACTGCCATAAAGTTCTCATATAATTCTCAGTTCTCAAAGTTAATGAACGGCTCAATTGATTTGTAATTTATTTTCATTAGAATCAGTTAAACAATGTATTATTATTATTACTATTTATATGATTTTAAACTAATTAATAAATTATGTGACTATTCCACAATCAAAGTCATCATAATATCATATCAAAACTGAATTATTTAAATTTTACACAAAAAACTTATCATCTTCTCAATAATTAGAGAATCAAGGGCTTGATTAATTTTAAAATTTCATTGGAATTTATTGAAATATGTGCAATAATAATTATTTATATGATTTTAGTTTAATTAAATGAATTATATGATCATTTTGCAATCAAAATTATCAAAATATTATATCATAGTTGAAGTATCCAAATTTTATACAAAATACTCATTCTATTTTCTCAATAACTAATTAATTAATGACTCAATTAATCTGATTTTTTTTCTAACATCATTTTGAACAATGTATAATTATTATTGTCTCCATGATTTGTATCTAATTATTACACGAATGAAATTATGCGATCAAAATTATCACAGCGGTATTATCGAAACTGAATTATCCAAATTCGATAAAAAAAAGAGTTGGTACATAAAGAAAACATCAATTCCTGAATTTTCCCGGATTCGTTCCTTCAGCGAAACCCGTTTTAATAATTGATCTCGATTCCGCACAGTGTTTATATATTGAATTATTGATAGAGGTTTGTCTCTTAGCAAAAGCGGAATGGAAACGTCTCATTACTGGGATGATTTTATAATTGAAATATCCGCCTTCGTGTACCATCAATATTTGAACGGGCAGATTTGAATTTTAATTGTCGTCACGACGATTCCCGCTTCGTGGAATATGAAAATTTATTGTGTGTGTGTGTGTGTTTGTATTTGCGCGGATAAAATGGGGTTGTTGCGTATTTATACAATATGCTGAGTCTCAAAAACGAGATTGATTCGGGTAGCGTTTCGATAATCCCTTTATTTTGCATGAAGTACGATTGAAACGTGATATTTTTGTGTTTGGGTACGTTTTTTTATTGTTTTAATGATTGTTGGTTTTGCGGGGTTATTTCAATGTGTTAAAATAATAGTCATTATATTTTTTAATGTAGTAAAAAAAGGTCGGGTTTTTTTTTAATTATCTCATGAAAATCGTATATCTAGGATGGATAGTAGTTAATAGAATCTATCTATGTATTTATAATCTACTACAATTTATTATATCTATCTATCTCTAATTTATTACAATTTATTTTCTCTACCTATATCTATCTATCTATATATTCCCTATACATGCATATAATATCCCGGGACGGCTGTGCCCGTTTCAATTGGGCCCGCAGCTTCCGGATGGGAAGTTGGGACGGGTCCGGGGTTTCGGTAATTGAGTGGCTTTTCGACGAAGCTAACAGGTGAGGGGTGGGATTTCGGATGGGGTTGTTAACTGGCGGTGTGCGAGTTTGATTGATGGTTGATGAGGTTTGTGTTTTTTTTTTTAAGGAGTTGTGCTATGTTTGTGATTGGTTTGATTTGTGTGGTTGGAAGATTGTTAAATGTTAGGCTAGGCGCTAACTGGAGATTCAGTCAGATCGAAAATGGAACACATTGTTTTGAGTTGAAGTGCGCGCATGTGTCATATGTGCGCACTTCGGCCCAAAACAATGTGTCACATTTTCGATCGCGCGCGACTGAATCGCCAGTGGGCGCTTAGCCTTATGGTAAATTTTATACTCTAAATTTAACTTTCTATCAATGTGTTTATTAGTCTTGTATGTATCTAGTAATGTTTTAAATAAAGAAAGAAAAACTTATACCAATATCAAATTAAATTCAACAATCGTATTTTTTTCGCTTTTTATATGATTTTATGAAAATTATGAGAGAAACATTTGGTATATATCTATGCTATCTATTTTTAGATTGATTTATTAAAAAAATAATTGACAACGTATTTAAAAATTTGTGAAAATTACTAATTGAGATTATCAAAGTCGAATTCAAGAATAGATTGTATTTTATTAATCATAACAAATAAAATTACGTTTTTTTCTTTAAATACTTTTTAATGAAATTTTGATAAATTTCTCATGGTTGAATTTGATTTATAAAAGCTTTATTTTGATATTTGAAAGATTGAATTTAATTTGTAAAAGGTTGAATTTTAAGTGTAAAAGCTATACAGATCAAATTAAACATTTTTAAAACTATTCAAAACAATCACAATAAAAAATCTATATCCTTTCAATCAAAAATTTCCAATGAACTTTCAAACTACCCACTTCTGAAATAACACCCAAAAACATCAACTCTAACTCTTACCAAAAACACTTCTTACAACACTAGTGATGCCAGATTTACCCTAATTTCCATTTTACCGATAATCCCATAATTTTTTCACTAATTGAACCAAAAATACTTTCCCAAGATAAAAATAACAACAAAATCTTTCAAAAAAAAAAAAATGTACATTTACAAAAACCAACTTTTCCACAAAACATTTTTCAAAAATATTCGAAACAAAAAAAATTATTTACCAATCATCATCATAATCATTGTTGACCCTTATTGTGCCCACTGCAGGACAAGGTCTCCCCATCAAATATTAGGCTATATACCTAATCCAAAAGCCAACCTCGTATTGAATTTACCAATACATATTGAAAATTTACCGAACTGTTACTCGGGTCATATATCGGTAATGACATCCCTAAACAACACCCAATCGAAAACCCCGAATTCCGACCCGAAAAAGGTTCCGGACCCCTCCCAAGCCCTCGGGGTTCCCGATGATTGTTTGCGGACGTACGAACGGATTAAACGGTCGCCTCTTGCCGACGCCGATCATTTGACGCGCTTTCGCGTCAAGTGATTAATCGTCACGGGATCGACGATTTGATTAACCGACCGATTATTCGAGGTTTGTCCCTTTTTCGGTTGTCATTTTTTTTTTTCGGGGTGTGGGTCCGGTGGGAAAATTTGACGGGAGTTGCGCCGTGATGAATGGTCGAGTTGATTTATTTGTTGGTGTACTTGTGTTCGGTGGCAATTTTTTTGTTTTGTTTTAAAGTCAAATCATGAATGATATGTGTATTTGTATTTTTAGAAATCAAAATTAGTGTATTTAATAAGAAATTTTCTATAAATATTGTGTGATGTTTTCAATCAATGACTTGGTTTGATCGAAACGCATCGTTTACTTCTAATCAAGTTAAATGTTGTATTGACAATGAAGGGATTTGACGGTACATAATAATAATTTGATGTGATTGATACATATATAATATAATATAATTTACATTAGATTGTTTCAGAAAAATATTACACCCAATCCTCTTTTTACACTGTTCTGAAATAACACGGTTCAAAGAAGAAGAACCGGTTATTTTTTAGATAGATTTTTCACTTTAAGACGATATAAAAATACATACTATTATGCCAAAATAGTAAGATTCTGAGCAGGCCATTATACTGATATAATTATATGTATGTTATTATAGTTACTAAATAATAAAAATTTATGTTCTTTGATGATTTTTCGTGATGGAAAATTTTCACATTACACATTTTTTATAAAGTACATTTGGATGGAAGTTCTATCCAAATATAGTGATGAAACCTATCTCCAATTTTTGTATGATCATGATAAAAAATTTTACGTGGTGTTTAATTTATTCTCTGAAACGTATCTCCCGCGTAAAAAGAGGATTTTATGTAATTTTAAATAAAGTTTTTTAAGAGTTACCTTTTCTATGAAGCATAAAGAAGAATTTAAAAACTTTTGATAGGAAAAATCTTGTATTTCTAATAAAAATTATAGATATAAGTATTACTATGTTCAACAAAATTTTTCTTTGGAGACTGTTTTTAATTTTTCTTCCATTTCATAAAATAAATATATTCAAAAAATTCACAAAAAAAATCATACCCAACAAGAAAAAGTCAACTTCAAACACTATTTTTATTCCTTCCACCGATATCCTCCCGAAACTCAAAAACCCCACTTACGACAAGCGGCAAATACGGAATCTCAAAACGTAAATAATTCAAACGATTAAAAGATCAACAACGCAAACTCATTAAAATTATTCCAGCTCTAGACTACATTTCAGATTCAGCGAAGCATTCCGCGCGCAGTATTTCAACACTCATAATAGTAGAAGCGTCTGAAGAGTGAGCGTATACCTGATATATAACGAAAATCAGAATTTCGAGCTTTCAAAGTAAAGTCATCATCGTAAGACCTGATAGTCATGAGACTTTAGCTGAGGCGCGCGTAAGTCAGGCTTAGAGCTTTCGCGATTCGGTTGTCTATGAGACGGAGGCGCCTCTAATTCCCGGACCATTTCTATCTTTGTACAGAATGCGGCAGAAATGTATGATTTTAATTATTATTTTAATCAATGTACGTTTATTAATTATCGTTATCATCATATATAACGTCTAATACAGAATAAGTGCTATCCGAATACGTATATTTTTCTAATAGTTATTTTTAAAGACATTGAATATCGAAACTATAGTATTTGGTCAAATCAAAAAATATATCGTAATTTTTTATTCCATAAACTGCATTTCATCATCATCATCATCATTGTCGACCCTTTTTGTGCCCACTGCAGGACAAGGTCTCCCCATCAAATATTGGGGGTGTAGGCTATATACCTTATCCGAGAGCCATTGATTTTATGATTTTAAATATATTTTGAGCAAAATAAAATAAATTACATATTAGGATATAATTAGGTAATTTTCGCAAATTATCGAAAATTCGCAAGGTGCCAAGAGGAAAAAATTAACTTAGAAAGAGCTAAAATTGAAATATCTTTGTTTAAAAGGTTTCATATCCATTTATTAATTGGGCGACGTTTCGATTAACTTTAGCGAATTTAATATAATCAACTCGCAGTCAAAAAAACACCATTTTCATTAACTATATGAAAGCATAAAAAATCGCTAACTACCTTTGAACATAGTACGCCGTAAACGCACTTTAAAACCCCTGCTTTTCTATAATAGCAGCAGCGCCCCGTTCAATTTTCGCTTTAATTTCATTCCGGCTATGCCCGTGAATCACTTTCGAAAGTGAATCCCCTCTTTCACGTTTTAGAGCCACTTTTGTGAAAGAGATCCCTTTTCAATAATGTCGTTAGCGTTCCCGCAAATTTAAATAAAATTTAAAAAAAATCTCGGCTCGTTTTCGAATAAAATATCAAAAAATATTTATGTATGATTCGAATGTTGATGAAGAAATTTGTCATCGAGTGATTAATTAAAGTAGTTTTCAGTTATTTTTCTCTTGGGGAATGTAGAATAGAGGGTTGAATAAGAATAAAGAATATTTGTATGAATTGCATATTTTTTTAACACCATCTATCTTTTATGTATGCAAATTCGCACTATAAAACATTTAACCCTTTATTGCATGTCATATTTAATTTATTATTTTAATTTAGAGCGAATATATTACAATATAGCATGCCTCGATTTCCATATTCAGATATCTTAAAAAAAACCTTTATCCCCCATGAATGAAAAAAGCACGCTTTTTATTTCAGCCATTTCTTGCACCTGTCTAAAAAAATATTCGTTTCATAGATTTGGTGGCAGATATAAAATAAAATATAAAAATTTTACGTTTACTCAAATTTCTCGAACTTCATTACCTTATACAAATGCCTAATTTGGCACCCCCTAAAGCGATCATTTCATAATTGAATACAAAATATAAATTTTTATCAGATAATTCCAAAATATATAATCTATAAGATTCGACGTGTCTTTCGACTGCCGACGATTTGATCAAATAAAATACGATCCTTATCTGTAGCCAGGGGCTGTTTCGACCTACAATTGTCCTATTCCAGACAAAAATATCGAATCGTAAGGGACGCGTGTCGATAAAATCGCATGAGAAGGGACCGCAGATGGAGACCCCTGGCGTGTTAACAAGAAGTCCAATTAGCGAACGAGCGCTTTTTTTCGTTCTACGTGCTTTCAACCCTCTATTGACGTGGGGGTGGTTTCGATACTCCGATTGTACTCGTTTCGAGTACATCTATACACTTTCCCGACACGTATTCAATTCTTAATGGAATAATTTACTATTTACTTGAATCGAAGCAACAATGTAAATAATGTAATGTTAAAGTGAATGGTATATAAACACGTGAAGTACTAAAATGATACCAGAGGGACATGTTTTATGTAAGGGAAATGTATTATTTAAAAAAGTAAGATTGTTGAAGTTTATTTTAATAGGTTATTGCATATGATGTTAACGATAATTATTTTGTGTATAATCCCAGAAAGTTTCCTGTATTTGAGGGTTAAGGGTTAATGTCAGGCGTGCGAAGTTTCGCAAGATTATCGGCTAATGAAAACGGTTGTGAAAGTGCGATGGGTCGGCGTTTCTCAAACTTTTTACGATTACAATTAGGCGATCCGAAGGGGTTGCTAATTCGGAATACCACTAGAGTCAATTCGGCGAATGTTCCATTTATATAATGGACTCGAAAATTTCGACACCTAAAAAGCGCCTTGGAACGATTTTAATAAGATCGCTCGTATTTGAATAAGATTTAAATATGAACGGAAAAACGACGTGGGGGAGGGGGCAACGATGCGTATGCTTTCGTTGCGATTTTTTTCAAAAATATTTTAATTTAATTAAAAAATGTAAATTTCCGAAAGAATATAAGAAGTAGGGGGAGATGCGTTTCGGCAATAATTTCATTGAATATTTTATTCGTGTACTTAGCGGGGAGGCTTTGTCCTGAATGCGGCACGTTGCTGGGTAACGCGAAAAGCAAAACATTAGGAAAATAAGGACTTTTCCAAAGGTAGGAAAATTGTATGCAACACGTCGTACGGGTCATCAAGCTAATGACCCCAAAAAATGCGATCGATACGAGCTCAATGACTTTCTTTATACACACAATTTTATCAAACGTAACGAATTGTTGAAAGAACTAATAAGTAGTATAAATACTACAATAGATAGATTTTTTGTATTATTTTCAACATAGAAATCCACTACTGAGAAGCAATAATGACAGATAATTAAAATTAATTAAAGTTTTTTCAAATTAAAACATTAAAAGAAAATGAACAATTAACCGCATTATTGCAACTCGTTAGAAAGGTAAAACATGGCCTAAATGCCTTTAAAATGCCACGTTTATGCAACTAACATCATATTTTCAAAATAATTGAGTCAATTTTCAAACAAATTACAAACACACATCACCATTAAAACTATGAACTTTTTCAGATAAAAAAAATATATATTTATACAAATCAACAATATTCTTCCACAACTGAAAAAAAACGATCTCACAATCAAACCCACTCAACGAATCACAATAAACAACATCCTTTCTTAAGCCCGAAAAGTTACTAAGCACACAAACTCCCGTTGGGACCATAACGAAAACCGCCATGACCGCACGCCGCTTCGTACCGACTCTGAAAATTCGGCAAAACCGCACTATGGGGCCCCGTGCTCGCCTAAATTAACAAAATTAATAAGAATAACCGTTCCAGGATCCTCCCGAAGCCGTTCCGGAACCTCCGGGAGTTCGGGCCCGCGAAATAGTGCGAACGGGTCTCTCAAAGGGTTAACTGCCCATAGTAGGTGTTGAAGGTGGGTTGTTTGAATTATGCGAATGTTTATTGTGTCTGTATAATTTCGAACTCTTGATTAATTTTGAAAGATTAAATTCAGTCGAATTAAACGAAGTGATGCTATATACGTCTTTAAAAGTAATAGTTCTTTGAATATTTCAAGCGAATGATAAAAATATATTCACATTTAAAATACATGCGAGGAAAAACTCAAATGCAAGTTATTTAAGGCGGAAAAGCTCACACAGAGTTTCCTTTGCGTTTCCTCTGCAACTCTCGCGGGCCTCCTAAATGTTTTACAGCCCGAAACGGTTTCACTTAAGTTCTCACTTAAAAAGGAAAAAAAAACGAAAGAGAGAAAGCAAAAGCCTGGAAAAAAACGTCCGTGGAAATAAACTAACCCTCACCCCGAGGGTGGCCGCGAAAGTTACGCGCTCAAATTTAAATATTTTATTCGCGTCGCGCTTTTATTAACCGCGCGCCCTTTACGGGAAACCTTTCCTTTTGGTAGATGAAAAAAAAAATGGAGAATGTTCGTTTTGGTGTTCTTTTTTATCTAACCAGGAGGATGTTTGGTGTTTTTTTTGTGTGCCTCGGAGATTGACCGTATCTTGTGTATTTGACTTGCATATTAGGTCGTTGACTTAAGAATGCATTTAACGTTTTTTTCACGTGGTTTATTGTTTGGTTTTATTTCGAAAAAAATAAAAAGCGCTCCGTGAGATGCATTGTTTGTTGTGATTCTTTGTTATACGATTTATTTGTTAAAAAAAATTTAAGATTGTTTAAAACATAATGTGTGAAAAGTTTTCACTTTCATAGCACAATGTCAATGCCGTTTTTGGATTGTTCGAAAACTGCCAAAATTGAAATAAAACATTTTCACATTTCGAGTTACACAATATGGTAATATGGCATGATATCGAGTTGTAAATATGCATCAGTTAAATCAGTGGTATTCAAGTGTGTGGTGTCGGATTCCGGAACGAGCTGGGCGGGTTTTTATTGTAAATTTTTGCATAAAAGCCTCCTTGCTTCAACCACACTCCAAACGAACCCACTTCAGCCCGCCTAAGAGATGTTTTCTTTATTTTTTTTTCGGTTACATTTCGCATTAAAATTATCCGACTGCATCGCATTACTGCCCCGCCCGGCTCAAGCTTTGTGCGAAATAATAGCAGAGAATTTTTTGTGGTCATTTTGCAATGAGCGAATCGCAAATTGCTAGTCTAGAATTTTGTACGCCCGCAGCATGCTAATAACTCCGCTGTTGTGCAAAGCGGATTGCATACTCGTCTACTTTCAGGCGCACTTTTGAATTTATTCGATTCAACATTTCCGATATTGAACGGAAAAGAATATCCCGACGAAGAATCATTCGAATATCGCGTTTATATAAAAGCCTCAAACAAGGGGACGCGAGGAAATGGAGTGTCTCTACGACGTCAATAAAATTGTCGCACTAGAAGACGAACGATAACGTCGGATAGAAAATGTACACAATATCTAGCGAATGTACATAATAAAAGTGGGCCGTTGCGAAGACGGTGGTGTATTGAAATTTTTCGATTACATTAGCTCCAGTGCAACGTAATAAAAGTGAAGAAAAAAAAAACATTTTTCTACTCACGGTCATATAAGATCCGGATCGCTTTTCTCTGTGACGTCTCAGACATCTTTTGTATAGCTGCGCCATTTTGATAGTATTGCTGAAAAAATATAAGACAGTGTTACATGAAAGATACAGTTTTTTCATCAAATACATCACGATAAAAAACATATTTGCGAAAAAGCATTTTCAATAAATGAAATATTATTTTCAAAGCTATTTATGTTGTGTCAGCGCATATAACCTAAAATAAGAAGGTACTAGCAAAAAACGGCACCAAATTCAAATTCGAACACGCAAACACAGCGTACACCCGACACAAAACGCAATATGGACTCACGATCATAAAACGAAACGTCCGGGAAATTTTCGCGCCGTTTTTCGCACAAATTGGGCGACCGGCCTGAACAAGCCGTCGACTTTTATGAGAGCCTTTCAGACGAGCACGTCGGATTATTAGAGGCGCAAACATGGTACTTTTGCAGGGTTTTTTATATCTCTTGTTTATGAGTTCGAGGTTAGGTTAGGTTATGACAGTTTAGATTGAGGTTATGTTTGATAAATTAGATTGGCTATTGATTTCATTTGATACAAATATTTGGTTTTTTAGGTTATATTATATGTTAAACGATGAATAAGAAAAAAGTACATATTCAAAATATCGATATACACAATCAGTCGCACCAACCCTCTCAGAATTGCCAATATGGCGTCGCCGTAGACGTTTACGAAAACGAAGCGACTATCTGCAATAAGCCATATGTCGTCGTCCATTCCCTCCGATCCAAGAGCACTCCCTTTATTACTTCTTTCGGACATAAAATAAGTGCGAGCGTGTGTATGTGCATCCCATGGTGACACGCTGCATCGGAAATGTGTAATTTGCGATTATGGCCGCCAGAGCGCGTCTTCAGACGCCCTGTAAAATTGGCAGAATTGAGGGGAAGATTTTCGAATATTATTCCTGCAATTTTTTATAAACTTTACTAAAAAAGCAGTATTTGATGAGTTCCAAACGATTCACGCTTCGTTCGCACTTAATGAATTTTTCGAAAACACAACAACGTATCGAGCGATTGTTTACGTTCGATAGTTGGCAACCGTGTGACTTTCGATACAAAATAGAAAATGCGGACATAACACGGCTAAAAGCGTGCATGCCGATTTTGGAACGAGAGCTAAAATATTTCGGTGTCGGCTCATTGTGATATTTTAAGATCTGTCCCCAGACCGAAGCCGATTTATATACTCCTTGAAGACTTAAACCAATAAAATAAGTAACATTTATAACTAATTAATATATGAAATTAAACTTCTACAGGGGCGTATTGATATTGATTTTATTTGATTTTGAACGAAGTTAGACTTATTATAAAAAAGATAAAATGTTTTACTTCAGAGAGAGGACTACACAATATTTTTTTTCGAATACTCAAAAATTTGAGTCAATGATAACGACAGGTTCGTGTACGTTTTTATCGACGTTACGGCCACTTCTGTCACTTTCATTAAAACTTTACATGAACTCTGAAGTTTAATCCAGTAGTTATACGCATACAATAACGTCTAAATATGTTTCAACACAATGTCGAATACATATACATATACAATATATATATTCAATAAATTTCGTCAAAACATTAGTTAAGTTTTTGAAAAAACATGCCACGAAATTTTCGCGCGCTTGAATGAATAATTCAAAAATTCGCGTGAAACATTGCCAATATATGAAACGCGAAGGACTGGCACGTGAAAACGAGAACGGAAAATAATAATAAGGGAAAAACGCGTGAAAAACGCCCCGCTGGAAAGAAGAACATTATTGCGAAATTCCTCGGCGTATAGTTTCGCGTTTTTAAGCCGATCGAATTTTCAGACGGTGTTTTCAGCGAATTCCTCCACCGAAGTATGCGAAAGCTTTGCCGTCGGTGTTTACACACGATGCGATATGAAATTTTCTATTATAATACGTCCGTGGATGTGTTGTGGATTGGATATTGCAAATATGCAAGTGCACTTTCGATCGGATGAAGTGCATTGTGGAATTTATTGGGTTTCCTCTGTATTAAATGGGAGTATTTGCGTTTAATATAGTTGGATGTGAAATATGATAAATTTTCATATTAAAATAGTTTTATATAAGAATGATGTTCTATAGAAACTGGAAATGAAATAAAATTGACACACGAGTTTCATATGATCTATTTTTTTTTTAAATTGAATCGATAATTTATATATTTTTAGTATACAAATATTATCACACGTAACTTTTTTCGTTATCGTTTCAGAACAGATGGAATGTCAAGCCTATTTTAAGTTGAAAATATTTTATCACAAGTAAAAAAAAAAACACTTCACGTGTTGACGTCTCATTTGCGACATTCAAAAATTATAAAAAATATTATTTTTATTATCATCCTATTGAATACGTTGTACATTGCGAATTTCATAACACTGTACAGTACACCTAAAAGTAGGTGCAGGAACAATATTATTTAATATTAAAACATGTGCAAGCGATTACTGGAGGAATATTTGAACGTCTATATTGGATGCATTCGAAATTCGGTGCTTCGTTTACTTTGTAGCTTAAGAAAACAGAGTCATGCGGAGTATATGTAAACTGGTTTAAAAATAAATATGTAAAGGTGTCTTTCAGACGGTACAATTCGGAATTTGCTAAATACGGTTCTAATTTTGGATTCGAATGCATCGTGTCTTTACAAAATGTCGAAGTTCTATTTTAAAGTCAATATTGTTTTGTGATCGATTCAATTTATGAATGGTCGTTGAATATGTGGGGCAAAAATAGTAAGCTGATATTTCTATCGTTTGTTTTGAATAATAAATTGAAACGAACTCGATTCGAATTGAGTCTGATGTATTTTAGAATCAAAAATAAACATACTTCCTGAATAAAATTTATCAACCGCAAAAAACTTTAAATGGAATCATTCACGAAGCATTTCCGACCCTTGAATAATGCATGTGGTAAAAAAAACCAGATGTAAAAGCGAGTATAAGTAGATAAGCATGACAAGTAACACTTCATAGATTCTCATTTATATTTGAATACTAAATTACCGAAATACAAATTTTTTTATAATTTAAAATATAAGAATACATGGGAAATGATTTTCAGATGAAATCGTAAATATAAATATTGATCATCATCATAGAGTATAAAATTATAATTTCCACTGCAAAACATGACTTTTTTGACGTATCATTAAAATGATTTTTTTTTCATTATTACGATAAAAGGAAAATGACTTTTAATAAATTAGCATAATAAAAATCATCCCTTACAATTTTTTTAATCAAATCATTCTAAATTCGTAAAATCATCACAAAACATATAACTCAACCTAAACATACATCCCATCCAAAAAACAACATACAACCATGCGATCATCCACCAGGTATTGCGAACGCGTGCGCCCACCGGGGCGCCACAAATAACGCTCCAGATTAATAATTCAGAAAAATGAACGGACGGGGGCCCAGGGGCGGAGGCGCATCTTGCGGCTACGCCCCCTCCCCCCACACCCTTCCCCTGTTTACCTTGCGTTTCGCGTTTACGACGGGGCCCCAGGTAATACCGCGAGCCCCATACGTCAGGGGTGTATTTTCTCTGGCTCCCCCCCACCCCGCCCCGCACCCCGCCGCAAGTGTATTGATGCACGGTCATGGGTACTTTAAGGGTACTGGGTTCGTGTGGTGTGAAATGAAGGATGTTATCGTTTTCGGGGGTGTTTTATTTTTGTTTGGGAATTATCGATTTTTATTGGGTTATTTTGGAATGTTGGTGGGGGTTGGGGTTGGTAAAGTGTTGTTTTTTTGGGATGAAATATGTTTTATTAATAGGTATATTGTGCGATGTAGTCGGCTCTTTTGTGACATATATAGGTTTTGTGTTGTATGGGATTTTATTGTTGAATTTACCGGTTTGAAATTAAGCGAAATTTGGTAGTTTATACGTAGACGGAATGAATTTTATTTTCTTGTCACATACAGAAAAACGGTTAGAATTTTTGATGTCATTTGAAGGGCTTTGACCCGCAAAGGATATTATTTGACCAGAATTTTAGTATTTATTGAATTGATGGAATCATCAACATCCATTTTCCAGACTTTTACCATCTCACTTTGCTAAATACCCTAACTTGCTAATAAAATCTTCCGATTTAAAGTTACATCTATTTCGATACACAAACCCGACCAAACAACATGCATCATATTCTAAATAGACAAAACGACATCCAATCCACGAAAGTTCCACGCCGCATTAAAAATCCTCACATTTCCCTTACGCGCCTAAAGTACGAGCGTTCCCCGAAATAAAACCTACACACGAGTACAGTGGAGTATCCGTGCGACGGGCAAACAGGATCCCACACTGCATAATATATGTTGCGTATACACTCCGGCGAATGTTTACTCTCCCTTATCAAAGTATCGCTTCGGGGCGAGTTCGTGCAGGGATGCAACACGTGTTCTGGCCACTGCCTTAATATATCCTTGTCTGGTGTTCCTTTTTATCGCATATGTTATGTGTATTTTCGTCCTTTTCCGCGATAAGGTTTGAGGTGGGTGGTAGTTTTTGGGTACGTTGGTAAGTTTTAGTTTCAGTTCGGGTCGATTTCTGACATATTAATGTGGTTTGATAAAGTTGAAGGGCATTGTTGTATTTGTTGTTTTCGCTGATAAATGAAGTGAATAAATTAATAAATGGACAGGTAATCTGATACTATTTGAGAATTGATATTTTCGTTTAAAAAATTATCTAAATTTAATGATTTTTTTTAAACTTTTAAAACAGCATAGAAAGTTTTTTGAATTAGTATTAAATAAATCGAATAACAATGAAAAAGTGATTAATTAATTCAAAAAAATATATGCATACTATTTCCATCAATTACCAAATTCAATCCATTTGTTCAGTGATTCTCAATTTCGTGATCTGAAAGCATTTAAAAAAAAAAATACCTTTTTTATGAAGAAAAAATTTAAAAATATCTTCAACGTTTATATATCACGATAGCGGTACAAAGAAAGCAAACTTGGGATAAATTCTGGATCGCAACCCATTAACTGACAACCCCTGGCTCTCCTTTGCACTCATCCATCACAGTTTGTCAATATTTGAGACGAACGTATACTACGTTCTATATCAATTTGATCTGACCCCGCAGAACGCAACGCGTGTCATCTATTATACAGACAAAACTTATTCGCTTCGAACGCCAATAAATTGCGAATCTAGTGCACAAAAAGGTTCTCAAACATTCTATAATACAAAACGAACTTATCAACCAAACCATATGATTCTTTATATGAATTTATTCAGAAAATTCGAAACATCTTTTCAGGGTCTTTCGAATTTTTAATGAATTTTACCACGATTGTTCATGACACACAAGCCCAATTGCTCATAACGAAAAAAAATGAGACTTATGTCACTTTCCTAATTTTTCATCATATTGATATGATACTAAAAGTGCGTGTGGCGGAAATGCTTATCATGAACGTTTGAGTCGGCATCACTGACTCGTTTCCGCTTCGAATCTCATCTATTTTAACGTTATAAATCGTGTGTGTTCATATTATGTGTTTACCAGAAAAAAAAAATCTTCATCGAGCGAACTTGAAATAAATACGCGGAAATGTTCTTCGTTATATTGTGTGACATTTTTCGCCATTGTTTCTCATTTTTTAATCACGAAACTTTCGTCTATATAATTAACATGAAACGTGTTTTTTGGAAAATGTCATATTTATTAAGTAAATATTATTCGATGGTTTTGTTGAATGAATTGGGTTTGAAGTTAAGACGTGTGTAACAAGATTATATATGGATGTGATTCTATGAATTTGATAAGAATATTTTAAAATTTAACTCTTTGGAACCTTTCTTTTAAATCATATATGAAAAAAGAAGATTTTTTTTATAATAAAGGGAAAAATTTGTCTTGAAATGGACGAGACATTAAAATGGGATACATATGATTATGATTTTGATATTACGTACAACATTATACAAAGAAATGCACTGTTTCTTTCACATCTGAAAAAGTATTGCATGTACGGATGTACGTATTATTAGATCTAACACGAAATGGAATTCAATTATCTGTGTCAGTCGAGTGAGCTAATTTTACCAACTAGCAAACACATTCTGAAACATTATGCAACCTCAATTTGAAAAAAAATGACAAAGGTGTTAGGTAATTTAACAACGCACACTTTTAACGACGCGATCAAAATTATCGGTTGTATCAATGGTTAGACAATAATGAGCCGATATTGAGCAATACAATACGAAATTTCACCAAAAACAAATCTACGCACACAGCATTTGACAACAATAAAACGTATGTTTAAAAATCTGGAAAAACATAATAGTGTTTCGCAATAATCCTTGGCGTTTTAGTGTCAGTTTATGAGCTGAATATTCATCGAAACATCGCCGAATTGCGCAATAATTACGCGATTCCATTAATGCAGGAAGAGGTTAATTCAATTGTTCGCATATGACAGATTTCGGTCAACCTTTTTTCCTTAGACGCATAAAAAATGTATTATATTATAAATAACAACAAGAATGGACAATCATTGAATATAATGTTGGGAAACGTTGTACGAAAAACTGTACAAATTACTGCGCACAAATCATGTAGGGGCGAAATGAAATTTTTGTTACGTTCAAACTTTCTCAGTGTATATTTATTGTTTGTAATCTCAATAAAAATAATCGTTTGTGTGTAATTACGTACTCTTAAGATAATCTATAATATAAACACGAGATGCATTTTAGTTGAGCTATAAAAATAAGTGAACGCGCCGTAAAAGCTAATGGAACGAACTATATTTAACCCTTCTAAATTATTTTAACCATAAACCCTTTTACATTTTCGAGTTCTTGTGATTTACATATACATTTTTAGATGAAATATAATAAAAATATCATGCATAGAATACTGAAATCCAGCATATTGTCGATCTGATACAATCCAAGCGACCCACATACTAAATTAGTACCTATCACAAATACACCATCGAACTTTCACAGCAAACACCATTTCCATTGTTAGATACACGATTGATGACATTTTAACCGATCCGTGATTTTTATCTCAGATGCAACCCACAGTTCGGCCTATTCATTCTCCGAAACCAGTCGGGTCATTGCTCGTTCATTTCTAAAACTATTTCTTTTAACCGACTTCCCGCAGAATCCACCTGGATCACTTTCCACGATACAGTCTTCTCACAGATTACCGCAAATTACCAACAGGACAAGAGCATCACCGACGACAAATCCGACGGGGAAAACGCAACCACTTAGTCACGCCATCTTCCAAACGAACAATAGGAGAGCGAAAAAGCTGAAAGTTTATATAAAGGCAGAAAACCGGAGTCGGCCCGTAACACTGTCACATCAGACATGAGGTGTCGTTGACGTCTCCCATGATGACTATGCCGGGATTCTTGGTCCTGGTGGAGCTGGTGATGGTGTTGTCTATGACGCAAGTCGGAGCTATCACTAACAATGGTGGTAACAAGAGCCAAGGTGATGCTAAGCTGGAGCTTGTGGAGGATGCGGCCAGGAGGGAATTTACCGTTTATACAGATCACGTGAGTTTTTTTATGGTTGAGTGTGAAGTGTTGATATAATGAGCAATTCAAGGTCAGAGTTTCAATATCAATATTTATAGTTTGAATTTATAATCATGATATATTTATATATCTCGATGATTCATTTTAATGAAGCACTTGTTTCGAATCGGATATTTTAATTCAAAACGGACTCGTTAACGTAAATAAGATACCCTTAAGATTGTAATGAAGAATAAAAATATTTTTTGCAATTTCTTCGCTCCGCTTTATAAAGGAAACTACTTTTTCAAACACGATTCAAAAGAAATACAAAATCCCCAACGGAGCGTTATTTTTTAATACAAAAGTCTCCGTAATCATGAATATTCAAGGGCCGCCTTTTGCTCGAACTACACAAAGACTTCAGCAGACTAAGAACAAATTTTTACTATGCACATTTTATGCAGTTGTTAATTGCGCTTTTCAGGAAGGCAAACCGTTCCGGTTCGAAGACGACTCCACGAAGAACAAATACGAAGACTTCACGAACAGACACAGAAACCGGGTGCAGGCTAATCTGAAGGTGAGAACGCATTATCGAAAAAATCTGAAAATCGTCTGAAAAAAGTGTAAACGGCGAAAATCGCGTTCATTGTTTCGCCGCCGAAGACAATGACCGATGAACGTAAACGTTTCACGTTTTACGTTCACTCGCGATCGGAACAATGCGGCGTTTACGCGGTTTGTTTTTTTTATATAAAAAAAAATATATAATAATGAAAATAAAATGGACATAAAGTAAAGTGTACGAAATTGGAACTAAGTACCGGATAATTCTGTGTTAAGCGTTCTTTATGCGATATGAGCTGTTCGTTTGTGGACTCTCTTCTTGGTGATTAGTTTAATAGGATTTTTAAAATGATACGATTTTTTTTTAATTTTTTTCTTAATGACATTTCTCTTCAACAAAAGGATAGCTATGTGATATACTTATTATAACATTGAGATATTATTGGCGTATTTTTGTCAGGGTGTATTGAATTAATTATTTTTCATAGACTACCGAGGTTATGCTTCGTCGGACGATCAAAATAACAACTATTGTAAGATTATTCAATAAAATATTTTTTTAATATCTGCTTCAAAAGAATATTTTTTTCAATAAAGATATCAATTTTATTTATGAACTACATAATTTTTAATCAAATACTGAAATATCAAGATTTCATAAATTCTCAAAAACTGATTCCCATTACAAACGTAAAATCGATGAATCCCCAAAATTGAATTTACAAACAGTTTGATTAGCAATTTTTATATTTTCATCACATTTCATCCAATTCAACAATCTCGATAATTACCCAACACAAACTTCACATGCCGAACGAAACAACTCGAAAAAGGCCAAATATTAACCCGAACCCAAAATAACCCGACAAAGCCACGCCGTCCAACCCCAAAAGAAAACCATACTCAAAGACACATATAAAATAAACATAATGCATTTCCCTTGATTCCGTTATTCTTTCAGGGAGACAAAGACGCGTTGACGTCCAGTTCCGGCCATTATGACAATGGATACGGCCTCTACGGCCCCCCGGACGACCAAGGTAATCCATTGTCCATTGATAAAACACGGTGCCCAGTAAGTAATATTCGGGAGGCTTTCATCCGAACCTATAGACACCCTTTAGCGACTTTCGGACTATGAAAATCCCGGGCTTTGTGCGCGTCCGCGAATGATTTATGTGGAACTGATGCTTCTTTATATATTTTTAACATGAATAGAATTTGGGATGGAAAATTTGGTTTTTTTTTTTTAATATATCAATATCTGATTTTAAATTATTAATTTTATTTTAGGATTTAACAATTACCACGCTTTTCAAAGTCCTACGTATGTGAGTTCATCGACGTTTGGAAATGCTCATTCAGATACAGGACTTTCTTTTAATCATCATGGTCATCAACCAGCATTTGGTGGACACAATTTTGGACATGCTCCTCCATCACATGGACATGTTACACCTCATCATGCACCAGATCATAATGTAAATTGATATTTAAATTTAAATTAAATCAATCCCGAATTTATATAATTTATCAAATCGTTTCAGCCTTTGGCTCTGAAAGGTTTATTATTACCTTTGGCCGGTGTGGCTTTATTGGGAGCTGCTGCAGCCCTGGTTTCCAACCCTGTCCTTCTTCAGCTCGGAGTCATCACGGGGAGGAAAAGGAGGAGACGATCGATAAAAGGAGACAATACAAAGGAGGCTGTATATCAGGTTTCGCGCGAAGATATATTCGCTAACAATAAATTTAAGCACATGAACGAAAGAACCCGAGCGAAGAGATACAATATGAAATAACGAAATTACATGTAACATACAACAAATATAATAATATAAGACACAACAAAATTTGTATTTTATGAAAACAATTCGATATTGAAATCCGTTTCATATTACATACGAAATGGAAGCAGAATTTATTCCCGGACACATTTAGACTCAAATTAACTGAACTTCATTATACTGTAACACATTTCTACTGAACTTCACATAGACGAAACACAAACACGCTCCTGAAACATTCTCTTTGAGCTCTCAAGACCGAAGAAAAACATTTCAAAACACAAAACATTCGAAGATCCCGTTTCAAACGCCGCCGAAAATGCGATGCACTCATTTCACATTTCATCACGATATTTGTTGTGCGTTTAAAAAAGAAGTTACGGCAGCGGCTGTACAAAGATTCGTTTTATAACGTCAAATTATTACTGGAAACTGGTTTAATTCAAGATTCGAGTTCAACGAGAGATCGAGAACCTCCGGCGAGTATCCTTTTACAAGACGTCCAATTTGAAAAACGAAAGCAGTGAACGTCGTCTTATTGTTGGTTTAGTGATGTAATTTTGTTTTTGTAATTTTGTTCTATTTCTGTCTTGATAACGATGTGGATCCGAAAAAGATTTTTTTTATATAATTTTGTTAAAAATTTAAATCTTATAAGGTTACAATACTTTTACTTGATAAATTATTTTAAAAATTTGAATCATTACTCAGAAGAAATTTAATATATAATACAATGCACTCGGATCTCGTATAAAACGGTTTTATAGAAACAATTTCGATACAGCACGGTTAATGAATTGTGATCTATTATCGTTAAATTCGTTTTATACAACACGGTTTTAGAAGAAAAAAAAACAATTAATTATTTTATTAATGCTTTTTTTAGTGCTTTCGTAAATTATTTATTGACAAATTCGAATTTTAATATGAATTAAAATCAATTATATGTACTTAAATTGGGAATCTTAACGAATTTCATACGTAATTCATGTATTATAAGTGCGTAATTTTTTTTATCGAATTTCTTGTGTAGTATGGAAGTTGTATTTTTCAATTTTTAACCATGTGCCAATAAGTTTCAAATTCACATGTAGCACATTTTGCCATCCGAATTATCAGCATGTGTAAATTTAGACGATCTAAGGGAAAATGTTTTGTAAAAAACTGTCAAACATAACCTTCCCACAAAATGCACACGTAATAACTACACGCGAAATTCGTTAAGAAACTTAGTTTGTGGATTTATAATGCATAAATTTTAAGTGAAATATAATAAGAAATTTAATATTAGCACCTATAATGCATTCTATCTAAATACGTAAATATACATTTTCCGTATTGTTTATTACGAAAAAGGATATTAACAAGCTCCAATATTTTTTGAAATAAAAACCCTAATTTTATATAAAATTCGAACCTCGTATAACACAGATTTGTACTACACGACATTTTGTAGAACCATATAACCGTGTTATATGAAACCCAAGTTTATTTCATAATTTTCGTTAAAAAAATTCATAGAACGATCATTCGAAGAATATTCTCACTCACATTACATAACAATTAATTTCGAATCCAATCGAAAAAACATCTAGACGTATTTCTGATCGATCTCGACACTTTTTGCAGACTACACGAATCGGAATCCGCGAAACCTCCGAATTTTCATTGTTCGCATTTCCCACGAGTACGTACGAATAAGTACGAAAAGTATGCAAAAGTACACCAGAACCGATGGATTCGTTGAATTCTTCGCTCCCGAAATTCACACATGACTTCAAAGGCGAAAAATCCCACGGATCTTTTCTTTGTTATGTAAAAGAACATTTTTTCGTCTCGAGTATCCGGCACGCTAGATAATTGCAAAGGCGTGTTTCCTGTTCGATTCGATTAATCTGCGAAAAATTCGTCTTAAATTCGTTTCTATATCAATAAAGATATACTTCCGTGTCGTTGGAAATCAAAAAAAAATTACAGTTAGGAGATATTTAAATAAATAAAAATCTTCAATGAAAATATACGTTGTTGAATGATACTTGCAAAAATGCAGTTAACCTCGAGTTTTATTATAATGTGAAAAAATAATTTTCTATCATTGAAAGTTGATAAAGCACGTTTTCACCGTGCAAAATCAATAGTGACTCATTTCAATATCAAAACCGCTTCGTTCTTTTGCAAATTAGATAAAAAAAACTTCTCACGTCTTTATGGCCGTTATGAGATCGCGTAATTTAAATTATAAAAAATGCCATTTTAAATTCAAATAGAAGATACTCCCAAAGGCTTTAGATAAGATAAGTTATTTTCTCGGACGTTCATTATTATACAAAAAAAAGATCAAATTTAGTACGCGATATAAATGCAAATGGGACCCATCCTGTCCGCAGAGATAAAACGCTTCAAACTACATCGGATTTTTTTATCAAACAAATAAATTAGTTCGTTAACAATAAAAAAATCTACTCCCGCCTAACATATTAATCATCGTATAAATCATAAACCTTCACAAAGGCCATACAATACGAACCATTGACGAAGACAAGTGATCCTTTCATTTTGGTAAATTCAATATAACGCAATGTTTTGAATTCAATCCGTGCATTCAAGTCCAATTCATTCAAACAATATTGCATCAACGAATATATAATGCAACAGTAAGTGCGAAAATATTACTGATTTCGCAGAATAATACACATGCGGTTTTTACCATGAAATTTCGATATTGAGGACATCGTATCTGACGTTCTTCCTGTTCTGATTCATCTTCGAATATCGATGCATAAACTCATATTATCTGAGGTTGTTGTGACGTTTCCCTTTTGCTATGTTCTTTGTCTGTTGTAATTGATGTGGTAATTTATTATGTCGCTCTAAAAAAATCGTATGAAATATGCAACGCTTTTGTCGCAAATTGCGTTCGCTATTGAGGTAAGTGTAACATGAAAATGTAACTGTTAGAAATTGGACTTTGCAGAACAATCGTGTGACTTTGTGCTAAATTATTAAGAAGTAGGGAGTTGTGTTAATGATGGATGTGACATTCTTATGTTTTTTTTAATGTAAAAATGAAATAATACTGGCAATATCGATAGTCAAGTTGAGATCAATTCATTATGTTTATGAAATTTTATTAAATATTTATTATTTTAATATCGAATCGAATCTGGCAAAAAAAATTTGTATCATATAAATACCAATTAAATTTAACATTCTATAACAATAATATATTACATCGAAGAGATTTGTAATCAGCAACAAATCGAAGCAGAATTCATTAGGTAAGAATATTTCAATTAAAGTACAAAATATTAAAAAAAATTAATTGAATAAATTAATTGTGGACTATTAAAATCTATAGTCGCTTTTGAATTTTTGACATAAAAGAATTTTAGCTTAAAAAAGATTATTGCTACAAGATATACTAATTTTTTTGTACAATAATAGATCAATCGTTTGATTCTTTTAAAAAAATATTTTTCGAAAATCCAACAATACTAACCATATAAATATTTAGTGTCGATTCAACAATAACATCACTACATTTACATTCTCAATTACTTT
This sequence comes from Hydropsyche betteni, assembly GCA_028571205.2. Taxonomy (NCBI): domain Eukaryota; kingdom Metazoa; phylum Arthropoda; class Insecta; order Trichoptera; family Hydropsychidae; genus Hydropsyche; species Hydropsyche betteni. The sequence goes on from JAOXNN020000012.1 coordinate 225,605, forward strand.
TATAATACGATATTCGGTTTACATCAAAGCAAAAATAAAAACTAACATACACCAACGTAATAAGAATACAATGAAAAATCCATAAAATAAATTCATTCCCAACACAAATATCGAACGATCGCCTTCGATCAAATTCAAAAAAACATCTGACCAACCATATAATATACAATAACATAACATTTATGTTTTTAATTATCTCTTACAATACGATATTCGGTTTACATCATTATAAAAATTAAAAATAATAGGTGGGTAACAATGATGTAGTGCTAAACAAAGTATGGCTCCCCCCCCCTTAAATTATTTTCAAGATTTTTTTAAACATCAAATCAAATAAGGGAAATTTTTATAATTTGCCCTATATACATGTAATCACGGATTTTTGTCTGTGTGTTCGTTCGTTCGAATGACGCTCGTGACTTTTTATAGTAATATGGTCTTTATGTTAACAGTTAACGTCCATAATATGATGCTTATTACCTACTAACTACTGTTTTTGCCTATATGACGTTTTGTGACAATAAAAAATGAACTATTTGGATTTTATTAATTCAATATTAAATATTCAAATCGAGTATGGGCGTCGGGCAGCCAATTTTGCTACTGGCTTTGCCATTTCAATTTAGCTTCTATACCCATTAAAATAACGACTATAATCTTATATTCTGGAGATATTTCGCAACAGCACGGTTATAAAATATTTTTGCATAGATATATTTAATTTTTATTTTATTGCGTTATAGTATGGTTATTAATTCACAGCCGATGTTGCTAACATCGGGCCTATATACTAGTTTTCATATATATTTAATAATCCCGTAAATAACGTCATATTCATGATGGTCCTTTTCAACCCTCAGTTGTGTCGTGTTCGTCGACTTATTTTGTATTATAATTTCGAGTGCGCGCACAAAAAATATAAACAATCATAGTTCCGACGTAAAAAAATCTCATATTTAAAAAAAGTGCCGAAACGTTGTTCCGGCTCAGAATAAAGTGCCGGAATATTGTTTGCGGAATATAGTGGATAAACAAAAATGAACTCATTTCCAAAACAAAAAATCGATCAAATCCAAACGAACATCTGATCCTCAAAAACTTCTAACCTTTAAAAAAATCACCTGCACTACCTGGTGAAAGACCCGAGGACACCTCGGCATACCACAGCACGAAAACACCAACACAACACACAACACTCAACCGACGGTCGCCGGCGTCGGTCGGCCAAAGACTGGTTTCCGACGATCCTCGCCAGCCGAGATCCCTCCCAGGACCGCTGGGGTCATCCTCGATCGTCGTCTCCTCAAAGCTCCTCAAAGCTCCGCCCACGACCGTACCGGAGCTCCGATGGCGGAGCTGGCTCCGGAGCAAGATGGGTGCGCGCGCGCACCTCTCGCGCACGGTTCGGACTGAATGGGTGCGTTTTTTGTGGGGCATGGTGTCGGTGCTTTCGAGGGGGTTCGCTTTTCGAAGTCGAGGTCGGTTGGTGTGATGGTTTTCGGTTTGATGGGGGAAGGGGGTTGTGTTTGAAAATTTTGGTTTTTTTTTTGTTGGTTTGTTTTGGTGTTATGATGTTTGTGTTCGTTCGGAGTGGTGTGGTTAGAGCGATTTGAATAATTGTAGTGTTCGGTGCTTCGAAATATCGCCGCTAGATGTCGTTGTACGATGAGAATGTAGTGTTGAAAATAAGATAGATGTCTCTGTGTGAAAATAATTTGAAAATATTGAATCGATTTATATTTTTGTGTTTTAAGTTATACCCTGTCATTTTATATAGATAGAATTCAGGTTTTGCCGATATTTTCTGTTTTTTTTTTTTATTCATTTTATTGCATTTATAACTCAATTTTACATTTTCGTTTCCTACAATTTACGCTTTACAAGAAATATTTAAAATTCGATTTATTTTATAAAAATATTTAACTAAATTTGTAACTATTGGTAATCTTTCTTTAAACATATATGCCGCTTTATGCTGAAATTTGTTAATTTATTATATTTCTGTTCTTTTTATTTACTTTAAAACATTCAAACAATTTCATGATCTTGCATTTGAATTTGCGATTTCATCATAAATTCAAATTTATTCGTATCACATAAAAAGTTATATAAACCCAAATATTTATGCTAATGCTTTATAATAATATTTTTTAATATCTGAAACTCTCGATCTAAATATGTTTAATATATAATTTCCCTCTAATTACGTTTCTATTCTACATCCCTTTGAAAACGTTAAAACAGAATTTTATTACATAATTACTATCAATTCATCAATAGATTTTTATAAAAAATAATTAAAAAATATCAAATTCGTTCGAATATTTTGATGAGAAATATGAGTAATGTTCGCAATATCATATCCATCATTTTTATAATAATCAAATGGTTCGTACCGGATCTAATGACTATCACGTTTTTACAATTACATACCGTCTGCAAGATGGTCAATTAATTAATTAATGAAAATGTGACTTACACGTTTCTCCGTTGTCTGCAAAACCTTTGGAAATGACCGATTTTATTGTCTCAGGAAGTTGTAAAACAAGGGCGTGAATCCTTGAAAAATTATCAACATTTCTTTTTGTATTGAATAGTTATTACGTTTTATTTAACCTTTCGAACAACTTTATAAATTATCAAAGTAATATATTGAAAAATTATAATGTATGCAGAATTGCTCACATTGCTTTAAAGATAATTAAAATACATTATGTAGTATTTTAGTACGTGATTCAAATCAATTGAGTGCTCATAATTAAAATAATGTATGTATCATAAAAACTAATTAATTGCAATAGAAAAAGTGTATAAAAATAAAAATTAAAATCTATATTTTTTCAAATCTATCGTTTTCCTATAAATAAAGAATTTGCACACCATTGCGAAAATAAATAAAACTGTAACAACTTGAAAAGATGAAGGAAATATAATACAATTTGATAAATTGCAGTGTCGTTTTAAATGAATCAGAATATCGGTTTTTTCATGAATAATAGACAATTTTTGTTACATTTTCATCACCAGGTTAAAATATTATATTTTTTTCATGGAAAACATTAAAATGTCTGGAAAAAAATTTAAGCATCGAAATTAAATGTGAAATTTGACTATATGATTCACCTTTGTTTTGTTTTACGATTCGCAATCGATGCGAAATAATATTTTTATGTGATTTCGACATAAAAATATTTCCAAAGAAATGAAATTTTCTTTATAATTGAAAATACATACGAAACACAATATGTGTTCCTATCATATTTTGCATATTAATAAAATTACAAAATTAGCACAATCATTGTTTACTTCGTTTCGGAAAAACATTCAACTACCTACTTTAATAAATAACAGACTGTGACAAATATGAAGAAAACTACATTACATGTTTCGAAATGTTATTTGACAACCTCATTTTTTGCATATAAATTAGTGCAAATTAGCAAAGACAATTAATTTCTACATCATCGTCACATCGACCAGACCATTTTGAAAGGTGAGCCCTTTTCACTATTTATTTCAATTTTCTTGTATTTAAAGAATTCTTTTCATCGATTCAAATTGATTTTGATCTATTTAGAAAATTGTGATGATGAGATTTCTTTGATTACTTTTTGAAAAAATAATTAGTTTTATTAAGGCCTTTGTTATTTTTTAAATTGCTTTTATTCATCAAAGGCAAAAAAGTGAAAAGTGATTAGATCTTAAGGAAATTATCCATGTGAGAAGATTAACCATTAATTTAATTATCTTCGTGACTGAATATTATTTCGATGACATAGTTGTTAAATTGTCGCCGGAAACAATCTTCAGAGGTTTTCCATTACACACATCGTTTTAAATTTAATCATTTAAAAATTATATTTTCTCTATTTAGTTTTTGAATTTCATTCGATCGGATTTTCCAAATAATTCAATAAACTAATGATTTTTTTTCCTCCAGAACATTCGAGTTAAATTCAAATAATTGATATATAAATATTTTTCAAATACAATACGAAAAAAAACACTCATTCTTTAAATTCATATTAAATTTTATCCAGTATTCCAATAATTTTCAAATTGTGAATAAATTGGTGCATCACCACTGGATCTAGAATATATGGAAACTTGAACGTATTTTAACTTCTTCACGTTTACGTGATATTATAAAAGGTTCTGTTGAAAAAAATACGACGTTCAGTACAAAATAATATTTCTGAGAGAACAAATCGTCTTATTCATAAAAAAAGTGCTTCGATACGATGAAAACTTTCATCATTTCGACAATATTTTTCATACTTGCATTTTCGAATGTTTCTAATGCAGTAAGTTTATTTTATTTTATTTTTATAACATTCATTTATTAACTTTTGTTATATATTTAAATTATATTATTTTAAACTGAAAAAAAAATATAAATTTTAGATGACTAGAGCTCAATTGAAACAAGCTGGAAAATTAATGAGAAATGTATGTCAACCTAAAAATAAAGTCACGAACGGTAAAAATATAATACATTTATTGTTAATCTCAATTGATTAAAACTAAATTATGAATAATTTTACAGAACAAGTCGACAATATAAAAAACGGTGAATTTATAGAAGACAGAAACGTTATGTGTTACATAGCTTGTGTATTCACTATGGCCCAATCGGTAATTTGATTTTGATTGGATTGTTTCGGGATTTGAGTTATTTTTCTATTATTTTTCAAAAATTTTTAAGGTGAAAAACGGGAAAATCAATTACGAGTCGGGTATAAAACAAATCGAGATGCTGATGCCGGACAATATGAAGGAACCGGCCAAAAAGGCTCTTACAGATTGCAAAAGTGTCTGTATGTCATTCGTTTAAAAATTTATATTATGACAAATTTAATTATTTTTGAAAACTAAGCAATTTTGATTTTGATAAGTGATTCGGATGAAATTCGAAATCTTACCTTTTCGATTCGGGAAATTCTGAATGTTTTCAAAAATAAAATAATAGTTTATTCTTAGAGACTGTTCTTATGATAAATTCTACTGATTAATTTTTTTTTTCAGCTGAAAAATACAAAGATTTGTGTGAAGCATCTTTTCACACTGCAAAATGCATGCAAAAAGCAAATCCTGACGTTTTCGTATTTCCATGAATTTAATCGAATATAAAAAATTGTATCAATACACAAATAAATCATTCAAAATCCAAACAGCTTTTTTGAATTGATTTCATCTGACTTTTCTTTTTAATCCAACTTTTGACTACGCAAAATACAACCTCTGTCAATATTTGCAATTTTAATCATAGTTTGTTTTGCACACGCATAATTATTTTCCTCTGCAAACATCATAAAAGCAAAATAGACGAAGATTTTCCGCTAGTTCTATTACGTTTTTCTTACTTGTGCTATTGATTTTTCATTGTAAGACTAATCAGTAAAAAAAATAGAAAACTATACTTTTTTTTATTAAAATCAATATTTTTCAGATAATTTAACGACATTTGATTTTCTCAATTGAGAAATTTTTGAAATCGAAAAAAGTCGATTCTATCAACATCAATAATGAAATCGATTTTCTTCTTCGTCGCAATTTTCTGCACCTTTTGGATATCTCACGGGGTAAAACAAATTGTTTGTTTTTTTTTTTAATGGAAACAAAATTTTAACACATTTTATTTGTTAAAGTTGACTTTGGCCCAATTGAAAAATACCGGAAAAGTAATGAAAAACGTCTGCCAGCCCAAAAATAACGTAACACACGGTACGATAGTATCATTTATATATTGTTTATATACAATGCGATTAAATAATATAAAATTTTCAGATCAAATCAAAAACATCCAAAAAGGGGATTTCCCTGAAGACAGAAACGTCAAATGTTACATAGCGTGCATCTTACAAATGGCCAGAATGGTAAAGATCTTCCTTTTGAAAACTTCTGAGCTTTCGAGTTACTGACTTGTAAACATGTTTCAGATGAAAAATGGAAAGTTGAACTACGACGCGGCCGTGAAACAAATAGATTTGATGTTCCCCGAAGAGATGAAGACTCCTGTCAAAAAAGCCCTGAGCGATTGCCGTAAAGTTCGTGAGTGTCCCGTTTTCGAATTCATGTGAAAATATTTGTAAAAAATTTCTATTTTAAATTTTTTCCGTTTTTCAGCTGATAAATACAAAGATGTGTGTGAGGCTTCTTATCATGCGGCAAAATGCATATACGATTCTGATCCAGCCAATTTTGTTTTCCCGTAATCTATTGAAGTTTTTTCAATGATGGAATGATTTTTTTTTTTTGATCTTATGAACTTTTGTGTTTGATATGTATAAGATTTTTAAACCCATATTATAAAATATATCTTTATGAGTTTTTAATAAATTATTGTGAAAATAAATGATTTTTTTTAATGTAAAATTTGATTAACAATAAGCTGAAATGAATGATTTATCTTTTGATAAATTAAGATAAATGTATGAATCGTTAGAATATATTTGTAATTTAGATATATATGAAAATGTTGGAATTTGGATGTTGAATGTTGGAATCGTATTTTTTCGAAATATCTAAATATACTTCCGAATTAACCTACATAAAAGTTAATTTATTGATAATTATATATTAATTATTCAATAAGGCTATTATTTAAATAAAATAAAAAAACGTAGAACTCGATTCATTGTAGTACAAAAATGGTCTAATAAGTTATTGTTATGGTCAAAAGAAAAGATTACAGGTTGGTAATATTGTAATGTTGGTATCGGCAAAGTAACAGATGACAATTTGACGTTTGAGAAAATCCGATCTTGCTTTAAATCGACGTCTTTTTGTCGAAAAATACATGGTAAATATAATTTATTGTATTATTTTCTTACGATTATTCTCCATTTTTACCATTAAATACTTTTATTTAAAAAAAATACTATTTATTAAAAAAATACTAAATTATAACTAACAATCTCGTCTAAAAGTAAATATTTACATAGGAAAAAATCATATGCCTCATTCCAAACTATCAATAATTTTATTTGTTCGGTAAAGTTCTAATTGCAGAAAAAAGGTGGTACGGCCAAATCAAAAGTATCTTTAGAAAACAGATACTCGGAGCCGTTCTATATTGATGTATCTCAACAAAATGTATCAGATGATCAGTTGATCAGTGTAATTATGAAAATCGAGTGTTTCTAGATTTATTCTTATAACTCAAAAGTATAATAATTTAAATATTAGTTTTTATTCAGATATTAGTTGACGACACATTCAATGCAGCTAATCAGCAATTAAAACTTTACTGTTCGTTTCATGAAATACGGATTATGATTGATTTCAAAAAATAATTTTTAAATAATCAATCTATCATCATTTTATTATTAGCACATATTTCTAATTGCCCATAAAGTTTTCTGTATTATTAAGCATAAAACTAACCGACAAGTAATTGTTGTGATAAAACTTAATTGAACAAATATTTATATGAATTTTTCTTTACGACATATTTCAAAACTGTGAAAAATCAAAATAAATATTGCAACAAATTCCATATTTTTTGAAATTCTGTAATCAAACTTCCATTTTTACTATATTAAAGTCAAAATTAACATTAACATAATTAATAAAGAATTATTTTAAATCATTTTGGGGAAAAAGATTAATTTGAATAACGCATGCCACTCACAAGTCAAATATATCAGTTTATTTAGCATTTATGATGTGAAATTTCATTTATTAACATAAAATATTTTCATAAATCATAAGGATGATGTCAAATTGAGTAAAACATTATCGTGGCTTCTGCGTCATGGTGCAGTTAAAGAAGGCTTATCAATTGAGTATGTTTTTCTTAATACATATAAATTTATTTTCTTCTATTTCCATTATTTAAAATCTGGAACTGTTTTAGTTCTGAAGGATACATTAACGTCAACGATATTTTGAAACATAAAAAATTGTGTAGCAAGTACACTGTACAAGACGTATGTAGAATTGTAGAAAGTAATGATAAACAAAGATTCAAATTGAGACACAATAAAGTCGATAACATTTTGCAAATAAAGGCAAATCAAGGGCATTCTCTTCAATGTGTAGATTCTTCGGGACTCCAAGAAATAAAAAAAGTAATTTCAATTTATAATTTTATGATTGAGTATTTAATAAAATTTTATTTTTTGTTATTGCAAGGCAAATAATCTGACTGTCGTTCACGGCACATATATCGATGCATGGAATCAAATTAAGAATAACGGCCTAAATCGAATGAGTAGAAATCACATACATTTCGCTACTGGTACTCCGAAAGATACTAACGTTATTAGTGGAATGAGAAAAAATTGTGAAGTATACATTTTTATTGATTTGGAAAAAGCTCTTTTGGATGATATCAAATTTTACAAATCTGAAAATGGTGTGATTTTATCACCTGGAGGTGATCAAGGGAAGATAGATAAAAAATATTTTTTGAAAGTAGTATCTGCTTTTACGAGTAAGTGAATATTATAGGATTCCATAGATGTTTTAAAACAGAGGGTTGTACAGACATTTTTTTGTATAAAATTAAAAAAAATTTATATAAAAGTATATTTTGACTTATGAGATATTTCCATTTTGATGCTTTAATTGTAATCATGTAGTATTTAAAAAAAATACAATGGTTATAGGTAAAGCTATTAATATTCTAGATCTAGATAGATAATAATATGTGAAATTTCGCACCTCAAAGAATATGCATTTATTCAAACAAAAATCTTTATCCCTTTCTTTAATTAATTTGCTTGTAATATTGAGTATTATACATCTAAAAAATTAAATGTTAAGTAAATGTAGGAAAACTAATTTGGGAAATAAAAAATTAAATATTTTTACAAAATTAATTATTGTCGATATATAATATTGTTTTAAATCTATAATTCCAGATGAAACATTGAAATATTGATTTTAATATAATGGATAACAAAGAACCGAAACCATCTACCGCCGCGTCATCACCGAACATATCTAAACTCTCCATATCTATTGATAAAAAAAATCAAAATCATGACCGGCCAAACAATCAGAAAAAGAATTCCGAACAATTAATTGCAAAACAAGTCATGATAAATTGTTAGTATTTTCGTGTTTTATTTTGTTTTGCTCGGACAAGAAATTTAATGAAGTAAATTTTATTTTAGGTTCGATTGATAAAAGCTTGCAAGTCATGTATAAAGATTTATTACAACAAACATATGGAGATATTGAAGCGTTATATTTCACCTTCAGAAATACAATCGTAATATTCAAAGATAAAATTTCTGCAGAAAAAGCAATTCAAAACAGATTTTTCTTTTTTAAAAATAAGCGTTACGTTGTTAATAAAATGTATTATTTGTTTGAGCCTAGAGGTTAAATTCGATTTTCTTTTATGTTTACATGTTTTTGATTGTATTATTTTAAATAACAATTTTTTGCAGTTGTTACTAAACAAAAACGGAAAAAGGAAGCTCCAGCTAAAAGGGAAAATCCTGAAATATTCAAATTTAATGGTTCATTTGACGTTCAGCTTCAAATGATGATTAAAACCATCGAAATGACACCGGAAAAACTTGCAGAGCTAGATTTTTTGCTTATAGATATACGTAATGAACTATTGGGAGAATTTCCTGGTAATCAATAAGTTTTTGCAAAATCAAATTATTAAAATAACAATTATTTTGCTAACTTGCCATATTACTCCCTAAATTTGGTTACATCAATTATTAATTTAGAGTTATATAATATTTTAATTTCAGGTTGTCTAGTGATACCTTTTGGTTCTGTAATGACTGGGATGGCTTTTAAAGAGAGCGACGTTGATTGTTTCATATTGATCCATCCAGAACAAATGGAAAAATTAGACGCAACGTATAAAGATGAATTGCACAGTCAATTAGTAAATACAGCGAAAAAAATCCTTCGAAAATCTCCAAATTTTTCAAAAATTCTAGCTATTCCACGAGCATCGGTGCCGATTGTAAAGCTATTTCATTTGAAAACCCAGATTAATTGTGACATTAGCTTTAAGAATGGATTCGGTATACATAATAGCAAATTAATATCATTTCTTCTATCGTCAAACACTAGACTTAAGCCTTTGACTATTTTTATTAAATATTGGGCGAAAACATATTTCTTGACCGGTCCGGGTAGATTTTCCAACTATGCCATGATTTTGTTAATTATATTCTTTTTACAGCAAGTGACTCCTAATATATTAATACCCATATGCAATTTACAAAATGATAACAGATTTGACATTCATATGCATTTGTGGAACTGTGGATTTGATTATGTTACTATGTTACCAAAAACGGAAAACTCTTCTCCAGTATTAGTGTTATTACGAGACTTTTTTGGATTTTATAAAGAATTTGATTTCACTAACAATGTTATTTGTCCATTCGTCGGAAAAGCCATACCCGTAACTACTTTTGATAAACTTGACGATCTGTTACCATCTTACCAAATGTATGTGGAATATGTGCGTGCAAATACTGTGAAACATATTACATCTATTAAAAAATGTATATATGTTCAAGACCCTTTTGAGCATAATCGTAATTGTACATCATCGATTTGCTCGAAACGAATAATAGAATTCACTCATCACTGCAAAATAAGTCATGAAATCATTGAAAACGCTCTAAAGACTAATAATTATGAAAGTATTATAAAAAATCTTTTAGATCAAAAGCTTCCAGTCAAAAAAAAAAATGGGAGTAAACAAGAAAAAGTCATAAATATTCCTTTTCCGAAACTTAAAAATGCTTCTTTCGATAGAGCTCTATTGATTTCGAACATGAAAACACTTTTTACATCTATTTTAAATGATATGTTAAAATGCTCCTGGACATTGAAAATTGACAGTGAAATGTCAACGAAAAATCAAAATAAGTATCATGTCTTTGAGTTTGACTGCCATATTTTACATAATATTTGGAGTAATCGAAAAGCACAATCTAACGTTGTTTTTTCCACTGATCCCCTCACTAGAGAAATTGAAATAACTAATGCTATTATGAAAAAGGAAACAACTAATTCAGACGTTTTATTTACTTGTGTTATAGTTATACATGTTTATGACAATTTTTTGAATATAATACCACATTTAAAATGCAAAAGTGATAATAACGATGTTAAAAATTTTATATGTTTTTTCGAAGCTAAATTGAAAAAATTTATGGTGCATTTCTTTCGAAAACAAACATTGCTTTTCAGTTAATTTTTTTTCCTTTTGTTTGTCTTTGGTAGTGTTTTGATTTTTGCAGTGCTATTTTCTAACTTATATGATTTAACATATTGCCTATTTAGTTAGCAACCATACATTTATGATTTGAAATATATACTTACTAAATCATCATATAATTTAAAATTATAAATCGGAATGCTAACATAGGAACCAGGGTATAAATCGTTTATAGTTTACTTTTTGTACAGGTATTCCTCAATTTACGATAGAGATATGTTCCTGGACTTCGATCATTAGTCAAATTCATTCAAAAAAAAAAAAATTAATTTTATTCGTATAAAAAAAGATCATTTTTATTACAATAATTTAAATGTGTCCATATTTTTTCTGAAATAAATTGACCTTAGATGACGAAACCTTGTGGTTTAGAAAGTAATTTTACAAAAATGATTTATTTAAAAATGATTTATATTTTTTTTTTGTTTTTGATAAGTGTGAGCCATGTAAATCGAGGACTATCTATGTATTGTGATTTTTTTTTAATTTCAAATTTTTTGATTTTTGGTTTTCATATTCAGTATGAAAAAAACACTTCTGCTAATTTTTTTTCATACAATAATAATAATATAACTTATTTGTTTTAATAGTCACTCACAATGCTTTTGGAAACAAAAAAAGGTTTCACAACAGTCGTATATTTGATTTGTAAATGAACATTACATAATAATATAATACTATATTTCTTATTCGTTTACAGTAAATATATATACTAGATGAACCCGACAGACTTTGTCCTGCCGGTCTGCATTATAACAATTCGATATGATTCTACGAATTGCGTAACCAAGGCAACTAAATTTATGTTTTTTGTTGATATTTTTACTATAAGATTAATGTGATAAATAAATTGAAAATAAAGAATGTAATTTTTGACAAACTTGTTTTTGTTTTTTTTCAACCAGTATGAGTTTTATTTATTTTAGTTTTTAATTTCAAAACAAAATAGAACTTTGTATAAGTTTATGGAATATATTATAAATAGAAATGACACACAAAAATGTTTCCCGAAATTAAAGAGACTTGGACTAGTGATTGTGAATATTCAAAATCAAGAAATTTCTTTTTTAACAATTTCTACAATTATTTCCTTTTATGTGAGATCATGAAACTTTATTTCGTCTTTTTAGAATTTTTCTTCTTAAAATTTGATGCATCAATTTAAATTATAATATTTAAAAAAAATCAAACACTTTTACAAAAGGTGACCAGACGTTTGCCCAAACGATACTAGCACACATGATCCTGGCACACACTAAATTGGAATGGCAAAGCCAGTAATAAGCATCATATTATAGACGCAAACTATATAAGCATAAAGACCATATTACTATAAATTGTTGCGAGCGTCATTCGAACATACGAACGCACCCACACACAAAAATCCGTGATTATATATAATACCTTTATTTGACTTGATATTTAAAAAAATCTTTAAAACAATTTGAGTGGGGGGAGGGGGGGTGTAAAAATTGAGCGTTCCGGCACTACTTTTTTTAACACTACATCATTGGGTATTATGTACCCAAGTACCAGGTTCGTATATGCTATCGTCGTTTACGTAAACGCCCAAAAGCAATCATAAAAGAAAAATCACACGATTTAAAACTAAATTTGAAAATACACTTCATCGCAACCAAAACAACCACCACAAAACACAAACCTTTAAACGCACGCACAATAAAAGCGACAATTGCTTACAAAACTCAAACCTGCGACGAACTTCGATTCGTCGCCGCTGCGAACCGCCCCGAATTCGCGCTACGAACGCGCATTGTGTCAGCTGAGCGATCTTGTGACCGAACGGCAGCCATCCCGTGCAGACGGGCTTCTAGGTCCGCAGGCGTCGGTTCTTTTCTGGTGAGCCCCTCTTCCTCGTCCGCGTCTTGTTTAGCGTCGCCCCCGTCGGAGGCTACGCCCCCCCATCGCCGCGGCGAAGCCCCCCGTCGCTTTTATCGATTCGTCGCGTTTTCCGCGATTTTCTTAGGGTTCGGGTGTAGGGTTTGTGCGTTTTCGGGTTTTCTGACAGTGAGGATCGATGCGGTTTCGCAATGTCGGTTTTTTCGGTTTCGGTTTTCGATTGGGTTTTTGGGGTTTCGGGCGGTTTGTTTGCGCTGTGCCGTTCGGCATGTGACCGCCTTAACGTCATGTGATGCGATCGATGTTGCGATTGAGATGTGTCGTGGTTTTTATTCGAGTTTTCGGTTGTCGAGAGACTATTTTGAGTATATTGTAAATTTCATTGTTATCTGGTATCGTTTTATTTGATAATTGAATAATTTTTTTAATTTTTCACTGTACACTTCTGTATGAAAAGTCATTAAACAAATTTCTAGTTTAAATTTGATTCCCCACTTGCCATGAGTCAGATATTCTGTATATATTATAGAATATCACTCGTATCTGGAATCATTTTATTTGATAATTAAATATTTTTTTCATTTTTCCACTACACTTCAGTATTATAACTCATTAAACCGATTTCTAGTTTTAATTTGATTCCCCACTCACTGAGAGTCTGATTTTGAGTATATTATAAAATATCACTCGTATCTGGAATCATTTTATTTGATAGTTGAATAAATTCTTCAATTATTCACTATACTTTTATACAAAAACTCACCAAGCTTATTATATAAACTTCTTATTCTTTCTTACAATCAGATCATTTATTATTCAACCGATGAAATTCCCAAATTAATCAATGCTTAGAACGACATTCGAGCGATTTTTACATGGCACTTCATTTACATATTTATCTATTAATACGATATATATTTTTCGAATGCAATCAATTATTTGAACTTTGCTTTTGTTTCAGTCGTGTGAAGTAATTCATAGAAACCAAGATGGCTGCGCGAAATCTCGCAAAAATTGCTCACGAGGATAAAGAATCTAAATTCGGATATGTGTTCGCCGTTTCAGGACCTGGTAAATATTATTTGTAGATTTATATGAGTGATTCTGTTCATTTTGTTAATTTGTTAATGTTTTTTTTCAGTCGTCACGGCCGAGAAAATGTCCGGATCGGCTATGTACGAGTTGGTCCGAGTAGGATATTCTGAATTGGTGGGAGAAATCATTCGTCTCGAAGGAGACAGAGCTACCATTCAAGTGAGTTTATCGATTTATTAAAATAAAAATATTTATGTCTTTCGTAATAATTTAAAACCTTTTTTTCGTTTAGGTCTACGAAGAAACTTCAGGTGTGACAGTCGGCGATCCCGTTCTTAGGACAGGAAAACCTCTGTCGGTAGAATTGGGACCTGGTATTCTCGGAAGTATTTTTGATGGTATCCAGCGTCCGTTGAAAGACATCAACGAGTTGACCAGTTCCATTTACATTCCTAAAGGTGTCAACGTTCCTTCTCTTTCACGTACACAAGCGTGGGAATTCAATCCCGTCAATATCAAGGTAATTTTCAAAATTATCTCAAAAAACGTTCATGTAAAAGATAATCGTTAACTTTTTGTATATAAATTTTAGGCTGGCTCACATATCACTGGTGGTGACTTGTACGCCATCGTCCATGAAAATACTTTGGTTAAACACAAAATGATCATGCCACCCAAAGCTAAAGGAACCGTTACATATATTGCACCGCCAGGAAATTACACAGTCGACGTTAGTGTTACAATTTTCGATAAATTCATATAAATATTATTAAGATTTATTAATTTATCGAATGTTTAATAGGATATTGTTTTGGAAACTGAATTTGATGGCGAAAAAAATAAATACTCTATGTTGCAAGTATGGCCTGTCAGACAGCCTCGTCCTGTCACTGAAAAATTGCCCGCTAATCATCCGTTGCTTACTGGTCAGAGAGTTTTGGATTCTCTGTTTCCGTGAGTTTACCTTCTTCGATGAAAATAGTCGTTATATAACAAGTTTTTGTTCTAAATCTATGTTGTTTTATTGCAGATGTGTGCAAGGCGGTACTACTGCTATTCCGGGAGCTTTCGGTTGCGGAAAAACTGTAATTTCACAAGCTTTGTCTAAATACTCTAATTCCGATGTTATCATCTACGTCGGTTGTGGTGAAAGAGGTCAGTTTTTTTTTAATAAATTCTGTAAATAATCGATAATCAATTTATTGATTATTAATATTTTATATTGGCTTTTATAGGAAATGAAATGTCTGAAGTATTGCGTGATTTCCCTGAATTGTCTGTGGAAATTGATGGTGTAACAGAATCTATCATGAAGAGAACTGCTTTGGTAGCTAACACCTCAAACATGCCTGTAGCTGCTCGTGAAGCCTCCATTTATACAGGTTTATATTTATATATTTAACAATAAGTTTTCGAACTTTGCAGATCTAATTTCTTTTTCTTTTTAGGAATCACTCTTTCTGAATATTTCCGGGACATGGGTTACAACGTATCCATGATGGCTGATTCTACTTCCCGTTGGGCTGAGGCCTTGAGAGAAATTTCAGGTCGTCTCGCTGAAATGCCTGCCGATTCCGGTTACCCAGCCTACTTGGGTGCCCGTCTTGCTTCCTTTTACGAGCGTGCCGGACGTGTCAAATGCTTAGGAAACCCCGACAGAGAAGGTTCCGTTTCAATCGTCGGTGCCGTATCGCCACCCGGTGGTGACTTTTCAGATCCCGTCACTACGGCTACTTTGGGTATTGTTCAGGTGTTCTGGGGCTTGGATAAGAAACTCGCGCAAAGGAAACATTTCCCCTCCATCAATTGGCTTTTGTCTTACAGGTTTTTGCGCATGTGATATTTTATGTATTATTGAATTTTTCATCTATTTTACTCATTATTTTCATTAATTTCAGTAAATACATGCGTGCTTTAGATGACTTCTATGATAAAAACTTCCAGGAATTCGTCCCATTGAGAACTAAGGTTAATATTTATTCGTATGCGATCGATTTAATTTATATTATTTAAAATAATTTTTAAATTTTTGTTTAGGTCAAGGAAATCCTTCAAGAAGAAGAAGATCTTTCAGAAATTGTACAGTTGGTCGGTAAGGCATCTTTAGCTGAAACAGATAAAATCACATTGGAAGTAGCCAAACTGTTGAAAGACGATTTCTTACAACAAAACAGGTACTATTTTATTTTTTAAATCATTAGATTATAATATTATGATATGTTCTAAATACTAAAAAAAATTTTACATTTCAGTTATTCAGCCTACGATCGTTTCTGTCCATTCTACAAAACAGTAGGAATGTTAAGAAATATGATTGCCTTTTACGATATGTCTCGCCACGCTGTAGAATCAACGGCTCAATCAGAAAACAAAATCACTTGGAATGTTATTCGTGACTCTATGGGCAATATCCTCTATCAACTCAGCTCTATGAAATTCAAAGTCAGTACATACATCCAAATAAATCAAATTGTTATTCGATTTCATTATTTTTCATATAAATTTATTTGCTTGATTATTTTAAGGATCCCGTTAAAGATGGTGAAGCGAAGATTAAAGCAGACTTCGACCAACTTCATGAAGATATTCAGCAAGCTTTCCGCAACTTAGAAGATTAAATAGATATTATTACTATTACGTATATATTTTAAAATACCCCGTTCACTTCAGTAAGTGTCTTCATTTGCAACGTGACAGGCTGTTTTCGGGGAATAGCCAATCTTATATCTGTTTAAGCATTTCTAATAATAATTAGTCGGTAAATCCATTTGTTCATTATCATATTGTTACTGAGATTTAAAATTACATATTTATAGTAGTGCTTATTGTTCTTGGATGTAAAAAGTATTATTTTGTTTTAAATGATGGCGCACGAGTCCTGGCTATTTTGTGCCATTTGTTATTTTCGAACTCTGTAAATCTGTATTTGAATTGTTTTCCAATGTCAGGTCACAAATTATTTATCGATTTGACAAATCGATCATATTCATATTGATTGATTAATAAAAGTGTTCGCTTGTATTTGTTGTTACATGTGCTTTATTCTGAATATCGAGTAAATTGAGACAATACATTTTTAACTAGCCGTTTTAGCGCAAACGTTGCACAAATGCATCGTTTCATAATAATCACTCCCTTGTGAATATCTTACCCCTTGTTGCATTCCAATTCGTACTTCTAAGTATGTATTTAAAATGTTTTAAAAATATATACACGTGTATATCTTTGTTCAATAATATTTCATTTTATCTAAAGTTGAAGTTGTTATATTGATTATAAATTATATGTTTCATTTGATGAAAATATCGATACTTTGAATTATGATTTTATCAATTGATAGTTTATAAAATTTACACATCATTACAAATTAATGTAAGGTACTTATTGATGTCGGTCCATTTTATTTTTTCTAAATTTATTTTTATATGCAGATTTTCCCGAATTTCCCGTTAGTGGGTTCGATTGAGTTTTATGTACATATTTCTGTGGTATAACTGAATGTTAAAAAGCTGTCAATCAGCTTACCATTTGTATATGTATTCAATGATTGAAATGAGGAAATTGTTTAATGATAATTAATTTTTTTTTTTTTTTGAAAAATTTGTATAGCCATACGATGGTGATTGTAGTTGTCATGATTTGAATGCATTATTGTATTATATAAAGAATAGCTATAGATTGTTTGAAAAAATAAATATCCTATGTTAAATTTTTTCTTTATTTTCCGTGTTTTCCCTATGATTCATTAGTTACTGTTATGAATATTGTTCATATGGACTTCATTTTCAAAATATTTATGTTGGTGATAAGAAATGATAATAGTTCGAACAGAAAAATTTAATCAATACATTTGAATGTCTTCTGTTCTAATAGGTGGATGAAGCTTAACGTCGCAGTAGTCTCAATTTTTAATAAATGAAAAAAAATGGCGAAATCGTTACGTAATAAGTAACAATGTCATCTATCGAAAAGTACAAAATCAATTTTTTACAGGTTCAAAACATCACTAAAAATTTTAATTTAAACGTAATATATAATTTTGACGCGGTTCAAAAAGTTTTATGTGATTGAAGTTAAATGGAACTTAATTTTTGTATTAGAGAAAAATAAAGAAAAACCCGAATATTAGTAATAAAAAATAAAGCTTTTATTTTATTAAAATGATTCAAGAAATATAAATGATTTTCAGTTTTTTAAATGCAAAGAACTTTTCTTCTCTTATTATCCAGATTTCTCAATTATTCAATCTACTTTCGTTTTAAATCTGGAAAATCGAGAAATTCTTAGCACATACATTTTACTTGACACGAAACTACATTATTTAAATAAAGTTTTTTGATTAAGTATAATAACTAAAAAAAAAAACATTTGATTTCAATTAATTAAGATAACCCAAATACATATTTTAAAAACGAAACATTAACTCGATTTCGCAACTAACAATAAACAAAACAAACGCAGTACATCCAACGGCACGGGCGAGCGCGCGCACCCGCACTTTTCGAAACCGCCATAAACGTCATTACTACCAACCCACCGACGAACGACACACTGCAAACTTGCGCAACCGCAATTAAATAAATGCTCAACTCACAAAACCACCGCGTCCTTCTACCCATAGAAACACACACAAACATAAACCTTTGATTCTATCGTCCGATATGCTTCGGAAACGGAACCGACCGCCAAAGCATACCGTCGCGCATGCAAATAAACATGGCTTCCGCAAGAGAAAAACAATTGGGATCGGCGGCGCGGAACGCGGCGGGTTTTCACTTTCGCGGAATCTTTCTTGGCGGGAAGTCGGCTCGTCGATCACGCTGAAAATTCCGCGTTAATTGGCCGAAACGCGCGTGCGTCCGAGCAATATATTCCGCGTCGTACGGTACATATCGTAATATCGCCTCGCACGTGAATCGTTCGGTAGCGAAACGCGTCGCGATGTATAGATGCGTATTTATGGCTCAATCTTGTATTTGTGCTAAAATTTGCATAATTAATTACTTATGAGTTAATATAAATTTATTAAAATACGATATTTTCTATACATTGAATGTTTTATGTTGATTGAAAAATATAAACATTGATCTTTTGTCGTTAATGTATTATTTTTATTTTATATTTTTCAAATACGCAAGTAATTGAATTATTATACACAATTTACAAATCAAGTCATCTGTTCTATAAGTATTTCAAATGATAATAAAATCAAATGAAGTTAAACTTTAAACTCAGACTTCGTTAACGTTGCACATTCAGTGGGAAGTAAGAGATTGAATAATTTATATATTGAAATTTATGAATTCTTATGAAACAGAGTAGAATTAAAAATAGTTATTTGAACATTCAAAAGTACTGTTCTAAGTAAATCATCCAAATAACAGTTCGGTAATTTATCTGTAAATTTTCAATATTTACCCTGAATAAAAAAAATTGTATTTCGAATATTTGTGTAGTTGTTTTTTTTAGATAATATTTTTTGGAAAATTCGGTTTTTGTAATCAGTTTCTTTGAAAAAAAAATTCTTTTCCTGTAAAAAAAAGACATGAATAATATTCGAATATTTCGTCAATAATTCGAAAAACGAATAGCTATAAAATAGGCGAATAATTCGAATATTCGGTTGAGAGACCTACTCCCAACAATATAAAAAGACCTCGTCCATTCAACGAAAACAAAATTAACAAAACCAACACGCCAATCACACACGAAACCTTCCACACCGCAAAAAACGAATCTATCGCGTTTCGGAAACGCACACTCGGCGATCTCGATAGATCGGCGAACGGAATCGTGTCAGCGAACGAAAACGGTACGTGCGTAAGACGCGCCATTATTTTTTCTATATACCCATTTATAAATATACACACAAACGATCAATCCACAACGCAACTCAATCACCATCTGGCGCGGACGTCCCGTCCAAATATGGACTTAAACTTTTAACCGGCCGTTGTAATGGTCGCGTGTATCCCCTTTGATAACGCGGGGTCGCCAACCTTTTTTAGTTTTGTAGGGACGGGGTTGTTGATTGTTGTAGGTTGGTGCGATTGGTTTATGTCGTCGATCGAGAGGTATTGTTTTGGTTGATTAGATAATTTTTGATTGGTAATTCGTGTTTGCTGATTTTATATTTTGATGCAATGAAGTTTATCTATTTGAATGTGTAGTATAGCCGAATTTTTAAGGGGGGGGGGGAATGCAATTTTGTATTATGTAAGCGTTTCCAAGCAATAAAAATGTGTTGGTTTTTTTTTCAGTTGAAGTACAGTAAGCATCCCTATAATGTTAAGATAAGTGCCATGTTTTAGGAGGGGGGAGGGAACTTATAAATGGTTAAGGTTTTTCAATTTTGTTTTTTTGGTTTGAAGGATATTAGTAAATCGAACATTTTCGTTTTTCTTTATTTTTTGAAATTTTTACGGGTTAGCAAATGACTTGAATTGAAATCATAGGAGTGTACGTTATAGGGGAGTTTACTGTATAATGAGTGTAAATAATTAAGGCATTCAATGAATCGATATTAATATATCATAGTCGAGTATTATATTTCAACATAAATCTGAAAATTTAAATTCATTTTGATTATTTTCGAAATTCAGAGAGGCCTCCGTACCCACTCTGTCTACTATATACAGTAAGCCCTCCTAAAACTATCTCCCTATAACGTTTGCGGCGTCCCCTCCTATAACGCCATTTTTTCAAATGCATTTAAATTCAATTTTTTAAAATTTGAAGCAAGCAATTAGCACGTAAAAATTTCCGAAAAAGAGAAAAATGAAAATGTTTCATTTATTAATTTCCTTAAATTTCCCCCTACAACGTCGAACCTATCTCGACGTTATAGGGGGGTATACTGTATTATACACTATTTTAATAAAAAGTAAAGATTCGGGGGAAATGCCTACCATACAAGAAATTAAATTTTATGACGCCAGAAAAACGCCCATGTTCTTGATAATATTGGAAAAACGTCAACCTTCAATAAACGTCATTTAGGTCGTGTATATTACATGAACATTAATTTGAACTAAAATAGAACAAATTTAAAAAGGCAATAAATTGAATGGTCAGAATTTTAATCAAAAATGATCAGAATAAAATGATGAATTGTCAGAATAAAATAATAAATGATCAGAATTTAATAAAAAAGTGGTCAGAATAGGTTAGATTAAATTAGGGTTCTTAATATTATTCTGACCATTCAACATTTATTCTGACCGAAACATGATTAAAATTCTGACCAACGTCAAATAAATTCTGATAAATGGGATACAAAACTCTGATCAAAATCGCATTTAAATACTGACCATTCAAAAAATATATCAATATAAAAAAAGACAATTAACTATCGCCATTCATTAGACGACCATTAAAAAAATTTCAGCACAACCATAAAAAAATCCTATAAGAACCTAACCTGAAACCAAACAAACAACCCCACGACCGCTCAAAAACAACCCGACCACCAAAATACAACCCCAAAAACCAAAATCAGCACGA
This sequence comes from Hydropsyche betteni, assembly GCA_028571205.2. NCBI lineage: Eukaryota > Metazoa > Arthropoda > Insecta > Trichoptera > Hydropsychidae > Hydropsyche > Hydropsyche betteni. The sequence goes on from JAOXNN020000012.1 coordinate 247,215, forward strand.
AAACCATCGATAACAACGACCAAACCCGCATTATTCGAACCGAGCAGTGACAACGTCGGATTTCTCACGTCAGTCGCGTTCGGGCGGTCGAGGGGCACGCGCGCGTATCGATGGTCTCCCCACGCGGGGGCTCGGGGGCGTCGGCCCCCGGCAGCGGGGGGCGCCCCCGCACCGCCCTCAACGAGTCGGTCAAGGTCGTCGTGCGCTGCCGCCCCCTCAGCCGCAACGAGCTGCAAGACGGCCACCATTCGGTGAGGGGCTGCTACCCTTAAAACGGAAGCCGGCCCGGGACGCGATTCGCGACGTTTCGGCCGTTTCGGTTTTGGCGGGTATCGATCGGCGCGCGAAAATGGCGCCGTTTTGTTTATATCGATCCGGTCGCTGTGCGGCCGTTTTCGGTTTTGTCGTCGACGGGGGCGTGGATCGTTGCGAGAATCAATCGAGAGTCACCCACTCGATGCTTTTGTATGTCGTGTGTGTTGAAAATAAGACGGGGGGTTTCGGGGGGTTTGAGTTTTCGTGGGTCGATGTTTGTTTTCAGATGGAGAAGGGCGCGATTGCGAATTATCGGGAGATGTATGGGTGGGATTCGGTGTTTGTTTGACGCGGTTTTGGTTTCGGTGGAAATTATTCGGAATTATGTTCGCTGTGTATCTATGTCGTTTTTGTTTGTTGAAGAGGAGATATTTGAAGATATACTTTTGGTTTCCTGATTTTTTTTCGTGTGAATCGTTCGTTTTTAATCGACTGCCACTGAAACCGAAATTGGCAATGAAAACTCGGATACGATTTTGACGATTTCCGCGAAAATTGGCGTATAGAGTAACGCAACACCAGTGACGGATAATGTACCTCTAATTGGCCAATTTTTACAATTATAAAAGCATAATAATCATGAGTATCTTTCACGACAGACAAGCAGTTTATCGATTGAACCCTATTCGAAAAATCATCATCTTTTTCAACCACATTTTTCCGAGACATGCTCAACTATAATACAGACACACGATCCACTACTGATGTCGCTATATTTCTTTAATTTTTCTAAAAAAAAAACCTATCTCCCTCATTTCCATACATATGATTCAATCTAACAGAACCCAACCAAACGATGTACACACATTTTAAAAACACACATAATTGGCCAAATTTGGTGTTTGAATTCAAATATGTCCATCGGAGGTCGTACGCCGCTCGTTTTTCGCCATACGCATAATTGGTCTTAATTTCCCGAATTTAACGGCAACAGAAATTCGTTAAAAACCACCGTTTCCGTTTTTCGTCTGGTCTACGTTCGTAATTATCCGAAAATATCCGTTTTTATTGCCATTACATAAATTTGCTTTGTTTATATGCGTTTTCCTGAAAAAATTTTCATCACAACTTTCGATCGTTATATTCGCATGTTGTTATGCCCGAACAAAAAAATAACAACACCGAAATTTTCAATCGTTTCGAACGAATTACACAATGCGACAAAAAGCGTACATAATGTTAATGTAATTACGTAAATTAGTAACACTCGGCTTTGTCCGAATAGAAAACGATTTTCACCGAAAAAATGGCCGACCACAAAACGCCGTCCCGAACATTAACGAGTCTTTTCGGAATCGATTATTTTCGTAGCAGATTCGTTAATTACGACATGATTCGTTTCTGATGTTTGGGTTACGCGAAAATACGACCATACACCGCCTTTTCGTGACGTCATTTTGTCTGTAAGCTCGTAGAGTACGTAGAATTTTAGCCGGACCGGAAAATCAAAATAAATATGTACATAGTGAATAAACGTATTATTCGAATTAATGTTTTTCTTTGGTATTTTTTTATATAATTAAACAACGTTACGTCATTCGTCGCTTGAATGGATTGATTTGTGATTTTGGTTTCAATTAAAATCTATTCATGTCGAGTATTTTTTTTGGATCTATTGAAAAAATCAATGAAACAGAAAGTATCGTTAAAATTTTATGCGCTCATTTTCTAAAGTAAAAATAATTTATTTCGTCTATGAAAGAGTACATCTATTTTTGTTTATGTTGTAGTGACCATGCGTTCCAGTTTTTCAGGATATTTTCAGATATATGTACTGCGTTGATTGCTTATATACTCATAACATTTAATTATATTTTGATTGATCAACAATTTTCTTTATAAAAATATTTTTTTAAATATCAGGATTCCGGAATTGTATTTTTTTTAATTCTTAAAGTAAAAAAAATGATATTTTTTAACAAACTCAATGATTATACGTTGAATATTGAACAAGAAATTTGCATATTAGATTTAACGAAAGTCAATTTCAAAATTTTGAAATTCTACTTTAATCCTAAGATTTTTATATTCAATTTTGAATCGAAGTATTGAAAATCAAAATATAATTATTACAGTTCCTTTCATTCTAATTACGTTAATCATATAAATTTTGATATATAATATTTATTTAAAATTCTCAAACATTCCTTATGTTATTAATTTCGTATAAAATTTCCAACTGAAATTTCTGAATTCGAAGTCAAAATTGCGGCTTCTACTTATCCTCGTTCATATAATCAGCATTCGCAATATTTATTCAACAAAATTATTTATTTTCTATTCAAAAATGAATACATAATGCGTCAGTACATCAAAGAACCTTAACGCCAACACCTAATATGGAAAATCCATTATTCAAAGAGCGTTAAATACAAAAATTGATTAGAACATGTAATAAACTCACCTTGAATCGTACAACAAACGTGAAAATATATATATTGCAACGTCTTCGAACCAGCAATAAATTTTTATCTACTATTTACTCGTTCGAATCGTTATTGGAAAGATAAAATACTTGAACGGATTATTAATCGGAATTAATTTTAGCGATTCGTAAATTTCGTTAAAATTATATAAAAAAAAATCGGCCGTTCAAACTTGCGCACGTTTCAGCATTTCATGTGCCAAGTTGAATCAATGCCAGATGTAAAGTAATTCGTTTTCAGTTGTTTCCTCGTTTTCATTGAACTTTCCTGTTCATTTTGTTATAATATCAAACCACAATTGTTTGTATGTTTAAGTAAATATTTTTAATGTACGCGTCAGATTTATCAATTCAATTGAAAATGAATTATGATTCAATGACTTCGAATGATTCAATCAACACGCTTTATCACTCAAGACAATCTTCAGATTGAAAAACAATATATATATGTTACAGTTTGAATGACCACTTCGTTTATGCATGAACAAACTAGTCTGTTTATTCTCCTTCTAAACGCTCTAGTGCAATCGTTAATGTGGTACGAAAATTTTAGTTGTTTTCACTCAGATAACGCTCTTATGCTAAATATCAATAAAGTGGAAATTGGTATATCAAAAATACGCGTCAAAATATGTCAGAAATACGCGTAGTGTCTACCTGTCGTGTCAGTTTGAACTTCGAAAATTTGTTTTGAACATGTTTTCAGAACTCAAGCTAAAACGTTAACCCAAGCATAATTACTTATGACGTCTGTTTTTAGTTTAGACGCAATTATATGTAGGTAAAGTTTGACGGTTGACATTCAAACTAAAATCTTTGGTTCGGGTATACCCAAACTAGTACGAGTGAACAAAACAAAAGTGAACACTTGAACTGTGACACATACATATGATTCAAATGCATTTTATGACTTCTTAGAAATACTATTTTGAGATTTGCAAAAAACTCTTGAGATCAAATTAGTATATAATACTTGAAACACTCTGAATGTTTTAATTTCGATTTTTTGTATATGATTCGCATCTCGCTTCATACAATGATTCGTATGACCTCAATTAACAAGGTTTCATTGCATTCAATTTTTCTTTGATTATTTTAAATTTACACATCCGTTTAGAAGGTCGTGGTTCGCATAAATATTGGATTTAAACATTGGAAGAACCTAGTTTTGTTGATATTAACAATTAGCGCTCGGAAACGGAAAAAATCAATATTTGTCTTATCTGTTTCCCAAGCAGAATCAATATCCAATAGTTTTTCATTATGTGTAATTTTTTGTTGTTGATGAATTTCAGGTGGTGCAAGTTTTGAACGAACGAGGAACTATTCAGGTGGCCAGTCCGAAAGGTCAAGATAAACTCTTCACTTATGATGCTGCTTATGATTGTAATGCTACTCAAGAAAACCTCTACGATGAAATGGTATAGATTCTTAATCGATCAATAAAGAAAATTCAATTAATTATCTCTAAAAATGTTTATTGAATAAAAAAATAGGCAAAAGTCGCTTACTGCCCATGAACATACCAACCTCCCAAGCGGTGAAATGCGTTTATATACGTACATGCACCTACACATTGTTTATGCACCTACATATACAAAGATTTGTGTGCCTAGTTTTTAAGTTGGCGCCCGGCTTTACGTTTATACACGTACATGCACCTGTACTCATTCGCAGTTTGATAGTTGGTCCTATGAATCTTTTTATTCACAGGTATCGAAGCAGTACCATTAGAGTATTCAACACCACGATCAATCCATCAATACAAAACTCAATTTCATTCGTTAGGTTATGTTAGGTTGGGTTGTGTTCTATTTCGTATAGAAATAATCAACGTTTAATGTTCAAAACTTGGATGCGAACGTGTACGTGAATACAGGGTACCAATTTAAAACTTATAACTGGATTTGTATATATATGTATGCGTTTCACCGCTTGGGAGGTTGGTACGTTCATGGGCGGTAAGCAACTTTTACCAAAAAATATATATTTAAATAACAAAATCATCTCATTTTTGTATTGATTTGTATATTAAAATTTCAAGAAACGTTGTTATTTCAATATAACCATTGTATAATTATTATATAATTTTGTTTCAGGTACGGCCATTGGTCAATTCTGTTCTGGACGGTTTCAATGGATGTGTTTTTGCATACGGCCAAACGGGCACTGGCAAAACGCACACAATGGAAGGTTCCCAAGGTTGTGAAGGTATCATTCCGAGAGCTTTTTCTCAAGTGTGGCAGCATATACAGTCGGAAGCGTCGGAAGATGTTACTTATCTCGTGAGTTGTTCCTATATTGAATTGTACATGGAAGATATTAGAGATTTATTGAAGAAAGACAATAAGAAAAAGTTGACTCTTAGAGGACAAGTACGTAAATATATATTTTTTTAATATTATAAAATCTATGTTTTATAATATATTTTCGTTTAAATTTTAAAATTTAAGGAGTTCACTGGATTTTATATTCCTGATATGTCATCTGTGATATGTCGATCAGCTGCTGATATGTGTAAGGTGATGAAAGCCGGTAATAGAAATAGGACCACAGGAAGGACCGATATGAACGAACACTCTTCACGATCGCACGCCATATTTCTCATCACAATTGAAATGGCACACAAAGGAACTGATACGATAAGGTTTGCATGAATATTCATTAGGGTTGTGTTCGTTTTGTCAGTGCATCATCAGTGAGATCGAGTTGATAAATTTCAGGGTTGGCAAATTGAATTTGGTCGATTTGGCCGGAAGTGAAAGACAAGGAAAAACTAACGCTTCGGCCGATCGATTGAAAGAAGCTGCGAAAATTAACCAGGCTCTTTCCAGTCTTGGAAATGTTATTTCTGCTTTGGCTGAAAATTCACCACATATACCGTATAGGTAATATAATGATTTTTATGAATGAAATTATATGTTGTGTGCTTTGGTTTTATGAAATTTAATTATTTCAGGGATTCAAAGTTGACTCGAATTTTGCAAGATTCATTAGGTGGAAATTCTAAAACTATAATGATAGCAAACATAGGACCAGCTTCGTATAATTATGATGAAACTATTACAACGTTGAGATATGCCCATAGAGCAAAGGGTATTTTTAAACTGTTATTTATTGAACATTTTATTGTGGTTCTATTTACTAATGTATAAAATTTGTAGCAATCAAAAATCAACCTATTCGAAACGAAGATCCTAAGGATGCCAAATTACACGAATTTAAAGAAGAAATTGCTCGATTACGGAAAATGCTTCAAGATCGCAAAGCAATGGAAAGGAAGAAAGATAAGCCAAAGAAAGTTCCTAGAGAAAAAACCAGTTCACCACTGGCTCAAGAAAATAATGGTAAAATAATATATTAATGCTATATATATATAATAACAAATTCTTCATTTTTAATAATTTTTAATTTAAATTTAGATGTAGTCGAAGCATTGGCGTTTGAATTGGAAAATCAGAGCATGGAAGCCGAGTCACATATAGAGGCAGAAAGATGTAAAACTGAAGAACTCGAATCGAAGATAAAAGAATTACAAGATAGAATGGTACGTGGCGGAGTAGGTGTAACAGGAGAAAAAGATATAATTAATAACCTCAATCAAAGTCAAATTATATTAGAGCAAAGAAATTTGGAAATATCAGAAAGAAAAAAGAGAGAGGTAAAAATTTTTGTTTTGTGAAAGATTCGATATATATTTTCCATTTACTGATTAATTTCACTTTTTGTAGGTGGAAATGCAACAAAAAATTGATTTGGAAGAAGAAACTACTGCACACGTGAATAACACGTTTACCACCCTTCAACAAGAAGTGGATCACAAAACAAACAGGTAAAAATTACAATCATCCGTTAATAAGTTGCATAATAATATAGATTAGATATAGATAATCTAAAAACAATCCTAATTACAGGTTGAAAAAGTGCCTTGCAAAATACAGTAGTGTACGAGAAGAAATGGTAGAAATGCGAGAAGCGCACGATCGAGAACGCCGAGAATTAGAAGCTCTTCAAGAAGATCTCATAACTGAACTTAAAAAGAAGCTTTTACTCGCCGACAATTTCGTACCTGAAGCTGGCCGGGCTCTGGTCTATCGTGTTAGATATAACGAAGATACTGATGAATGGGAAATCCCTCACGACTACAGGTATTTTTTTCTTCTTTAAATTTTTGCAACGTCAGTGAAGCATAATTCTGAAAATAAATGCGTTGTAGACACGACGATGACGCACAAGTGATACAACGTCCAATGACTTTCCCGAGTAGGCGACGACCAATTAGTGAATCGGTAAGGAATAGGCCAGAAATGCGTTACCGAGCCGAAAACTTATTGGATTTGAAAATGGAAATTCTCGGCTCCACGACTAAAGTGTACAAAAAACCAGAAGTCTCTCCCGCATTAAAAGAGGTATTTCGAATCGTAATTTTTATTATGTATTTGATATTTTTGTAACAAACGTTTATATTGAAGGTACTCAATTCTGCGTTGGCTCGCGAAGCCGATATTGAAATAAAAAAACCACCCACTGCTCGAAGAAGGCCAACGACAGCGCATCACAAAACTCAGGGAGTCCGATAATTTATTGTCCACTACGCTAAGGCCTTTCTATTCCTAGTGATTAATCAATTACCTATGGCTTTTAATTTTAGTATTTTCCACGTCACTCAAATGTCAATAATAGATGAAATTAATGAAAAATATATCAGATATTTTTTGAGATAACGAAGATATGTATTAGTATAATATTTTGTTTCGATCCATGACATTCATTGTGAAAAGCGCATACGCGCATAATGTAAATAGTAATCTTTCTAAAAATAACAATACAGATTATCTAATATTAGATAAAAGTGTCATGTCAACATTATGCTTCGTGTTACTTTACGAACCCACTAAAAATATCTAGCAGTATTTTTAAATATGTATATTTTTATATATTACTGCAAATATTCCTTTATAACGAAGAGTATTTATTATTTTAAACAAGCACAAATTAGTTTTTATAATTGGACAATTAGATGCGGACATTCTCATCTAATATTGTTATTAATAGACTCGTAATTATTTTTGTGTATTAGGAAAGCAAATATATTATATCATTGAATAATCTAAAATGAATGTGAAATTTATCTTGATGCAACATCACATTTTAGCACAACACTCGAGCGGTGAAAGTCTCCGTGTGTTACTTATTTTCTGTTTGTTATCAAACAAATTAACATATATTGTGCTTACGCGAGTATTCGTTTAAAATCTAATTACTTTGTCGGGCTGTGAAACGCTGTTCTTTTCCAGTTCATCTTTTTTTATGTTACGACTAAAAAATGATGCTTTAACTAATTGAAGTTCGAAACTAGTGATCTTCATGTGACATAATGAAATTGTTTTTGTTGAAAATGTGATAATCAAAATGTTGTGTACTAGTTATTTTCTGGTATATTTTCTTGTTACATTTTTGCATATTTTATTTTGAATCGTATTTATTGAAGTAGTGTGTACTTTCAGCTATTTTTGTCAGTAGTTATTTGTTTAGTTATAATTGCATCTGTTGACATTCCCAACTTTACATTTGTAATTAATTCAGTCGAAAATATTTTCGAAGTTTCATAACTTCTTGCTTACGTAATTAATGTTTATTTTTAGTGTACAAAGTTGCTCACAACTTGATCTCTAATCCCTAAAATAATAATTCTGAAAACCCACCGAACTACACACACATCATTTTCATGAAAGGTAAAATGTTCTGATTTTTATTTCAAATAAAATCACGTACATGATTAAGTTTTTGTGTTTAAAAACGCTTCAGTTTTAGATTTAGAACGAAAACGCTGTCCGTAAACTCATTGTCAGATTTGTATGCTAAATTATGATATTACTTTCTTATACATAATATACTAGTCTGTTTTGCACGTCTAATGCAATTGTGTATTGAAAAATCTAGTCATTTAAACTATCGAAATTATACATTTTATATTACATTATAATAAATATATTTATAAACGAACTTTTTGTTTCATTATATTGAGGTAAAAGAAAAACATTTGTGAAATATTCGTCAGTTGTATTTATAATATTAAAATTTTAGATACACAAAATAAAACTAGATTTTTTTTATATACAGTTCATGTCGTAAAGAACTTGTGCAACTGTTCGAGACGCTTCTACGCTGCTAAGTGCAATACCAGCTAAATGCGGTTCATAACCACGAAGTAGCCTGAAACAACAACAGAAATATGGTCAGAACACTTAAAAATTATGTGAATTTTCAGATTATACGTATAAAATACCTTCGTCCTATATGGGAATAAATGACTATATTTCTCAAGATTAATGCAGCTGTCAACCGAATACTCTTAGTGACAGGACCTTCGTTGTCATCCTGCAAATATAATCGATCAATATAATATGTCAAATCAACGAAAAATGCACACAATAAACATTGATTTACAAAAAAACACCAAAAATTAGTTGAAGTGAGGAATGATGAAAAATTAGGAAATAAAGTTCGATATGTAAAACTAAACATGCATGAAATGAGACTTTCAACGATAATATTGATATTAATGATAAAAAAAATAGCTCGTATTAAAAAAGGATATATGGTTAGTGATATATAAATATTATGAATTATATAATATCGTCCACCATTATTTGAAACCAATACAATTTCCCATAAAACAAATAGAAAATTGATTTTCAGACCAACAGTGAGTTATGAGCAATTATTTCACATAAATTTCTACAATGAAAAATATACAATACTGCATAATGAAGATTTTTAGAAAAAAATAACTCTTGACTTTTTATCTTCAAGACTTAAATACAAGTATGTATACTGAAAGCAATGTTTGAGAGATTGCAATAAATTTTCATCATGTATCTGTCCACATGCAATTAATAAATAACCCGAAAATAAATATTTGAAAAGGTGAAAAATACAACACAACACACAAAAACGAAAAGCATAAAGTGCATTAATCATTCTCTCTCTCACCGTATTTTCTACAGTATTTCTGCTTGCTTCAGCTCGTTGCTAAAAACCAACACCAAATAAATTTAATATATGTGAAGAAAACTATTTAAATCTATAAGTTCAAATTAATAACTATTTATTTGATCAATTTAACAAGAGATTGTTCTTAAAAAAATAATACAAGGAATAGAGTTGAATTTTATTAATAAATTTGAAGAAAAAGAATGGTTGAAGAATAAGAAAATTTAGCGTTAATAAATTTGGAAAAATCATGAGTTATTAAAATTAAAATGATATACCATCAATTCTCTCGGATTCAAAAAATCAACAGCATGCCGTTTAATAGCATGTAAAGCAGCATTGGGGGCATATCCGGGATGAGAAGATGAATTTTGGTTGTCTGTCGCTGGAGAATCTATACGTTCAATAGTAGCAGAAGTAGGGATTTGGGCTGTCGTCACCGTAGGCACTATTCCTTTCCGTCGCTGAATTTGTGATGCTCTCAACGCCTGCGAAAAACATTTCAGACCGTATTCTTCAAACATGCTCATTAAAAAAAAGAAATGTATAATATATGTCACAGTTTAAGTGTAAACTTTTGTTTGTTTACACCCATACTAATTTGGGTATACCCAAACTATCAATTTTAGTTTGAATGTCAATTGTCAAATTATCTAATTGCGTCTAAACTGAGAACAGACGCCATAAGTATCATGCTTGGGTTAGCGTTTTAGTTTGAGTTGTGAAAACGTGTTCAAAAACTCTCGAAGTTCAAACTGACACAACATGTAGACATGTAAATTTCCACTTTATTGATATTTAGCATAAGAGCGTTATCTGAGTGAAAACAACTAAAATTTTCGTACCACATTAACAATTGCACTAGAGCGTTTAGAAGGTGAATAAACAGACTAGTTTGTTCGTGCGCAAACGAAGTGGACATTCAAACTGTAACATATACGTACATCAGCTGAACAATGGCGATCTTGAAGATGAGTCATCAACGAAAAACGTTTTCGCGGAAGTTGATCGCAATACATCCATAAACAAGGCGATTCTGGACGAGTGCAATGGACGTTGCAAGCATGTGTATAAACAGCTGCTGCGCTTTCAAACACCCTGAAAAACGGAAAATTAATCCTGAAGTCATTGACATAAGAAATTGACATATTGAAAATTTAAGTAAACTAACGTATCACAGCCCCGCCATAGACAAACCCATGGTTCGTCGGGAATCTTTCGCGGTGATACTGGAGGGAGCTTCTGGAACAAATTAAACAGTAATCGCAAGCACATCGAAAGCAAAATGAGCATAATGTAATAAATACCCACAGGTGGAGTGTTTTCGGTATTTTGAATAGTCCTCACTACTGCGTTTTGGTTATTTTGTTGGTTGTCCACTGCAGATTGTTGGAAAGTCAAATTGGGAAATTGTTGAGAGGTACTTATGATAATTTTTTGTGGGGTGACATTCGCTTGTGAATGAGGTGGACTACCCATCACAGGTTTTTTAATATCTTGTTTTACATTTTGATTAACATTGACATTGGTTTGAGGATTTGTAATAACGATGTTTTGGTTTGGAACGAGTTGTCGGTTACCCTGTTGATCGACAATAATTTGATTTCCACCAATAATTCTTTGCTGTAATTAAAAAAAATAATGATAATTTTTAAACAATTATCAAATTCGTATTATTCTTTCAATGCTTACCAATATTTGTTGATTCCCAACTACAATTTGATTCCCGGATATCAACTGCTGGTTTCCCACAATAATTTGTTGATTCCCAGTAATCATTTGACCGAATTGAGACTGAGTCCCCTGAACAACCACTTGTTGATTTGGCTGATTCGTAATCACTTGACCAGCAGATATCATCTGAGATTGTGGCTGTTGCGTGATAACAGGCTGTTGACTCGGCACTAATTGAGCCTGCCCTTGAACTATCTGTTGTTTGATGATGCCTGTAGTGTTCATCATTGTTTGCGGACTTGATACAAGCTGTGGGTTAGTTTGAATAATAGCTTGATTCGACTGTAACATTCCTTGTGTATTTTGTATGACACCGGTAGACGTCTGTTAACAAGTGATAAAAAATTATTATAAAATCAAAGAGCTTAAATGTATTTGAGTTTTTCAATTGCCTGAATAACAGTGTTAGGTTGATGACCCAAAGCCAAAGATTGTTGATTGAGTGCATCCGTAGCTTGAGATATCAGGCTGTTCAACGTAGTTTCATCCAAAGCACCAGAATTGTTTACCTGAATTATTAAAATATAGATTATTTCACAAATAAATGTTTTATTACTTCGATGTATAAAAAGACGACATACAGTGAGAGTGATTGGCGCACCGGAAGTACCACTCTGAAGAATAATAATGGTCTTCGTAGGAACTACTCCTCCTGGAAATCCAATTCCTAAAATAGTTAAACCGGTAGGACAATTAAAGCATGTGTTAGTAGGAAAGCGAAAACAGATTAGAATAACGACAATAAGCATAGATATAGCACTTTTAGAATAAAGGGAAAAGAATCAGTAACATTTATAAGTATTCAAATTAATTACCTGGCTGATTATTTTGAGTTATCAATTGCAAAGGTGGAGTTTGTGAGACAAACTGTTGATTGGGGACAACTGTCTTTGTAGGATTTCCTAGAATTTAATCATTTCAAAATAAACAACATGTTGATCTTTAATTTATGTAAAATAAATTTATACCGTGTAAAATCAATTGTCCGTTTTGGCTTTGTATAGTAGGCACAACGACTTGACGTGAAACTTCTGGTTCTTGCACTTCAACTGCAGGTGGTTTGGGGGCTTGCTGTTCTAGAATTTGCTGGAGTAGGTCTGGTTGAGGAGCAGCTGGTGGAGCCGGCGGTGCAGCATTTGCTGCTGATGCTTCGGCAGCCTGCGCCAACTAAAAAGCAAATATTAAAAAAAAAAACAAAATTTTTTTTTTAAATGTTTATATAAAATTCACATACTAATTCTTCTTCATCTTCTACTGTTGAAGCAGCAAGGGCAGCATATAAATTAGCTGCTGTCGAAGAGACAGTTTCCTAAAATCATTGAGTTCGGTTATATTTTTCATAAATAAAAAAAAAATAAAACTAAATAGAATTTTACATCAGTTCTAGGTTTTTTGCTACTGGGTTCATCTTGATTTTCTTCATTTGAATCAGATCTAATTGGTCCAGATGAGTTTACTCCAATAAGAGGGGGTGACTTTTTTTCAACCAAATTAGTCAACATTGGATTCTATAAAGTATTTATATAATTTTTTATAAGATGAATAAGCAATTGAAAATATAAACATGAAAAAAATAGATCAATACCTTCTTTTTGATGAAATTTTCATCATTAGATTCAGTTTTTCCTTTAAAAATATACATTTGTTATTAGAAAACTAAGTAAAAATAAATTTATATAAAATTAACAACAAGTCAAACCTGCAGTATCCTGGGTAGATACATTTTGAGGAATAGTGGTTGTTACCTACAAAAAATATTCAATAAAAGTTTTAAGTGTCTAAGCTAATAAAATAACAATGGCTTGCTTCAATTAGATTTACCTTCATATTTGCTAATTGCATAGGAGACGTACTTGTAACTCCCGATGATGTAATTGTACTACATGTTATTAGAGCTTCTGCATCAATATCCATCTGATTGTGAAAATAAATATTTTAAAATGTCATTAAAGACATAATTTTATGAGAAATTAATTGAAAATGACATATGTGATACTTACAGGTATCGGACTCGATATGGGAACTGTCTGTGAAGTATTGGTGGATTGAATTGGTTGTCCTAACATTTTTTGTTGATTTTGCCTTTGAGTAACCTTTTGAAAAATAGCAAGAGGACATTAAATTACGAATTATTTTTATACAAATATTGTCTCATACGAAGGATTATAGAATCTTATGATGGTAAAATTGTTTATATAATTTTTAAATCATAGATCAAATTTTCAAAATATAAAATTCATTAAAAAAATAATAAACATGCTTATAATTTCAGTAAATGAAAAAAAACTTGAAGTCAAAAATAATTCAATCTAAACCTACACTGATAAATCAAAAATTTCAAGGCATTTAAAAAACTTTAATGTTTATTTTGTTAATTATACATCACTTTTAGAATATTAATAGTAATAAAATAAAACTAGTCTAAGCGCAAATTTTTCAATCGATTAATGAGCTAAAAATTTTCTTGGACTAATAATTGATTTAAACTAACAGAATCAAAAAGCATTTAACCACTTAAATGAAAATGAAAGTCAACGCCGCATAAAGTTCGAAAATAATTCATTAAAATTTTTAACAAATCAACCCAAAAATATCAAATTTTGAAAAGCTCAAAAGCATATGATAAAACCTTTAAAACGCATGCAGTTTTTACCAAATCGAAAATATTTTCTGTCCAGACATTCAAGTGAATTGTAAAACATACAAGCATTTCATATAATAACGTCGACTATTTCATTAAGTGGTCAAATATCAAAAATAATTTGGTTAAACTATCAACGTGCTGAATTCAACAAAACTAAAAAAAATCATGCAGAATTATGAAAAAAAAAAAAAACGTATTTGACAAAGATTTCAAACCTTCGACTTCAACGTCATTTCAAAACACACAGCTTTCATAATAAAAAATCTGCATATTCATAAAAAAATTTCAAAGAAAAAATAAGCTAAACTTTATTAAAAAAAAATATCGACAATACGAAATATGTACTCATAACGAGCGCAAAAAGATACATTAAGTTAAAATATATTAGTTATGTTAGTCTAATGTGTTACCTGCGGTTGCATGCGATCCATGCGATCTGCTGCACCTGTTATTGCAGGCGGTGCAGCACTAACCTTATGCGCCAACAAATGCTTAATGAGAGTGGTATTGGAAGATTGTTGAGATGGTGTGAGAGAAGTGGACGTAGCGGGAGCCGTAGACGAAGTTGCGGCAGATGTAGGAGGTGTGACTTGTACGATGGGCGCCGATATCGTTGTGACGAGTGGAGCTTCTAGTGTGCCCTAAATTATTTATATAAATTTAAACGATGCAAATAAAAAATATAGTATTGATAATTTAAAAAAAAAAAACATACTGGAAGTTTGTTAATATCAGTTTTGCTCAATTGTGCTTTTAGTATCGGAGATGCTGGTCCTGAGAATGAAGAACATATTTATATTTGGATAATAAATATGTAACGTCAGAATAAAAACTATTCACCTGATTTTATATTCGGCACCGGGGAAGGTTGAGGTTGCTTATTGGGAGGATTAGTTCTCTGTCGAATACCCATGTAGAATTGAATGGATTCTCCATTCGGGCCTTTGATCGGATTAGGGCCGACAACTCCGCCAAATATCGATCTAAGAAAAGTGTGAAACGTTTATGAAATTTCAGAATATTGTCGAAACTAAGATAAAATAATATTACCTGACACAACGCGGAAAATGCAAAGGAGATATAACGCCTTTTCTTCCAACCTTTGTACAACATGCCAGATATTGTTTATATAGTTCGTTTGCATCTAATCTTATATTTGGAGGACAAGGTTCCCAAGTTGTGCGCAACCATGCTAAAGCAAATTGTTCATTTTCCTAAAAAGAAGTTAATACGTGTAATTATAAAAAACTAGTGGTAGTTCCCGGCGTTCCTTGAGTTCCCGATTCCCGATTTCCGTTGTGAACACACATTCTGCACACACCCATGTACCGATGCATTAAAATTGTTGCATTGTTGTTAAATCAATTAATTTAATTATTTTTTATTTCAAAAACCCATTGAAAACAAAATGCCCCTGATTGTATGCAATCTTTACAATACAACTGTCGGGCGGATTGCGGAGTGTACTGTTATTTTTCATTTTTCATAATTTTTTAGCTTTTCTTTAGAAATTTCCCTATTATTTTTCTTCATAAACCAGCCCTCAGTTAAAGCAAACAAAAGAAAAAAATAAATACACAAATCGGTCAAGCGGTTTTTGAGATTAGCCCAGACAAAATATCTGCCACAATTCATTTTTATTTATATAGATAAAATAAAACAAATAGCAATAAAAAAAATACATACTTGTATTACTTGTTGATGAGCATGCTGCTGCTGTACAGTGAGTACATTAGCTTGTGGTTGTGACGACGGAGTCTGTATACTAATATTTTGCTGGAGCGTATTATCAGAACGCAATGTAGCAACTTGCAGTAATGGAACGGTCTGTTGTATGTTGGTCGGTTGAGAAGAAATCAACGGAGGTGGAGTAAGCAAAGTAGGTTGTTGTGGAAGGACTTGCATCATAGGAGCGTTAATTGGTTGCATGTTAGGATTTATTGGATTTGTGCCTGACACTGTTTCTACTACTCGCATCAAAATACAAGCTTTAGGTCCATAGCTTTGAGCCTTAAAAAAAATTAGTTTAAAAATCCATACTTCGGATTAAATAAATAATATTTAAGTTATGTTAGTTACCTCTACAGTAATTAATGATACTAATGTGTCTACAACACCATGAATTTTCACAATATAATCACAAGATTTTTCTCCTAACGTAGTAAGAGCATACATACATTCAAGTGTAACAACAAGCAACATAATGTCATGAAGGGTTAAATATGAACAGACTTGTTCATATACCTAAAATATATAATCGTAAGTAAAATAAATAAAAAAAATTAACAATAAAAAAAAATAAAAACCTTTTGTTCGAGACATCTAAGTAGAACATCTTCATTAGCTTCGTTTTGTGCAAGTTTATTTAATATTTCTAAGGCTGCCAATGCACGCGCTCGATCTTCTGAATACAGATTAGCCGATAAAGTTGCTAGAAGATGACGCGACAACAAGCATGTAGCAGGATCGCGAATGGTCAATTCTGTCGCAATATTTCCTAAAGAGTCTAGACCTGCTTGACGAGTGGCGCTCATAGAGCAATTTACACATAAAATAATAAACCTGAATTACAAAAAAAAATGTTAACTCGATCATACAAAAAGAATTCATATAAAAAATTAAATACCTAAGAAAAGTTTGGTGCTTTGCTAACAAAGAAATATTTTCATCGTGAAACGAAAGATTTCTCATGATTGTTACGACTTGAGATATACGGCGAGTTATTATATCGCGGGCGCCGCCTGGACATCTGCCTGCGAAAATTCCATCTTCGTCAGCGAGCATTGCTTTTGATATACCTTCGAACACGGGTAACTCCTACAAAAATACATTATTAAATGAAATGTAACATGAAATCATTTAAAAATAAAAAAATATATATATTACTTTATCATCAGGAAGCATCATTGAACCGTCGTCAGTGAGACAACTTTTAAGATTCAATTGCGAGACGATAGCTTGCATTGCTAAGCCTTGTATGGGAAAACGTTCTTCGTCCAATAATTCTAATATCCCACTCGGCCTAGAATGCTCCAGCCAATACCACTCCATATTGATATTGCGAGCTTCTTTGTAAGAATTACCGATTACATCTCGCAGACTCGCTATATATATAAAGTTAATTAATATCACGAACATTTTTAATGATAAATTATGTTACTTACGATGATTATAAACAGCAGTGTGTCCAAGTAAAAAATCTATGATATGAGGCAAAGTCAAAACGGGCAATTTATTGGCAGAATCGGCAGCTAAAATCGTACAAACATTCAAAGCGAAATCTTGTTCGTTCGGAAGTGGACTCAAAAGCGATAAAGCCATCCGTTCCATTGCCCCTCCCAACCGTTGTAACGGAGACAGACCGTTACATTCTCTGACATGATCTATAACAGATTAACATTAAGAAGAAAAGTACGGAAATGGATAATATATGAATAAGCTGAAATAATCACCAGGAACATTATGTTGAGTGTGATTATATGTAAGAGCGATGGTATTTCTCGCACGAGGCGGGCCCCAACCGGAGCGTCTAGGTCGGTCATCGTCGACTTCGTTCAAGCCGGAATCGATATCACCGCCACCGGCCGCTCCCCCGGAGCCTCCGCCTTTAGTGCGTTCCCATCTTTCGAGATAACGAAGATAAACTGATCTTATAGCTACGCCGCCGTTAACACAAGACGACGGCAACCCGACTTGCTTTAACATATTGTCCCATAAACCTTGACTGTTTACCTACAATTGTTGAAAATGATTATAATTAAAAGATCCGATGAGAGATTTTTCGATCGAAGAAGCATACCTTGACCCATCCTCCGTGATGTGTGACTAACATATACAGCAAATATAAATCAATTTCTTTTCCATTGACAATAGGGGCATGTCGAATAGCTGACCTGTATAATTAAATTATTGTTAAAGATGTGTATTGAATAAAAAATGCTGATTTGATTTATATATTTTGATGAAAAAATTGCATAAAATCATTTGATTCTGACGTGGCGGATTCATGAATGTTTGTAAAGTATATTTAGATGGAAATTCAATATAAATATACCGATAGAATTTGTCGTCAATTTTTAGGTAAAGTATATCGTCAGCCTGTTCCAAATTATATTAGCGACATTTAAACGAGTTCATTTCCACTTTCCTTATAGAAAAATTGAAAATGGAGGTTGCTTGGGCAAAGTCACATTTCTAAGTCAGTAAAACTAAATGCATTTATTTAATACTGCATGTCTCAGTCAGTCAAAAGACTGAACGTATTGAACACTGAATAAATTGGTCAGTAAAGCTGAACGTATCTCATTCAATCAGGTATTTAGATAAAAAATATTTTATATGTGTCGCTATAATGAAATGATGCAGGACAATAGCAGTGACCCCCAATTTTTACATCGTAAATCTCTAAAACGTATTCCTCATGTAAAAAGAGACTTAGAGTGTATTATAATACAAATTAGATGAAAAATTGTACAAAATCATTCAAACAAAAATGTTTTAAGTGAACAAAAAGCAATGCACAAAGTGCAACTAATATCAAAAGTTGTTTTAGCACAAATACAGCATAAATCTGAACGCAAAACGAAACTAAACAGAAAAAAATGAGTGAATAATTATAAAAAAATAACACATACCCTCTGCCTTCATGGAACTGATTGAGTTCTTTGAGGAAGTTGGCTCGGTCCCTTTGGTAGGCGCTGGACGTGGTGCGCACGTGAAACTTCGTCATCATTTGTAGCCGCTCCGGTTCGCTCAGTTTCAGTGATATATGCCGAATGTCAGTTATCAGTTCATCGCTGGTCGAATATTTTCGAAGACTCCAGATCAGCGAACGGGCAAACGGCGCGCCCCAAGCCGGCAGATCTGTTTACACCGCATGTGCTCTCAACACTCATAATTCCGTGCATACAATTTTGACGTTCACTTTATGTAACTTTAGTATTTATAAAAAAACATCATAAATAGCGTTAATGTTTTCAAGTTTTTTTCGATTTTGGATAAAATTTTGATAAAAATAATTAAATGTGTAAAAGTTTGAAATTAATAAAAAATAAAATTCCCTAACGTGTAGTTGGTAATTTGATATATTTTTAACCGATCAACATTTATTTGATTAAGTAATCGTCATTATATTATAATATCGAATATCTTCAGTATCGACGATGCAGTTCCAGTGGTGTAGTGGGGCAGGGGCGCACTAAGCGCCGCTCCACCACTTGATTTCGAGGTGGAGCGCCGCTCCAGTATAAAAATTTCATATTTCGAAAAACTGTTCGGAATTTAGCATTGGACCTCAAAACTTCAAAATTTAGTATTTCAAGACATCTGGATGTAATAGGGAGGGTAAAAAAAATGGACAAATACTCAATTGTGGAGCACATGCCCTCGTTCATTCATTACGCTCAAATTTGATACTTATTTTCACAAAAAATTTGGAAATTGGAGAAAAAAATCAAAAACATTGTGCATTTAAGAACGATAGCCGAAATTTCGAACTTGAAAACCTCGTCAGTTTTATTAGCTTTTTTGTTGCAGTTAAGTAGAAAAATTATGATTTTTTGCACAATTTTTTTTATTTAGAGATAAATACCTAGCGCTCCATCACTTTTTATTTAGCACTACACTACTATACAGTTCTTAAACTGTGCGATGTTATTGGTGTATCCTAGTGTTATATGACTCATATGTTTTAGCGTTCTGTGTGCTAGCGTTTTTCGGACAAAAGTATGGTCTCCCTAAAATATCAAATAAAAAAATATAAGGTTTCGTCGCATATAAACTTTCCTTAAGGCCAATTACGTCAAAATTTGACATTGTCAAACTCACGTCTTGTTTCGTAAATATATGGGAAGTATTAGGTGATAAAATCTTTAAAAATAAGCAATGGCTTCGCGTTTTAGTGGCGCTCTTCAGTTGACTGATCTGGATGATTTCATAAATCCATCACAGGTATAAAAAGCATGTGAATAAATGAATTAGTGAGATTCTATATGATTTATCAATTTCAGGAGTGTATCAAGCCTGTAAAGTATGAAAAAAGTACCACATCTTCTACAGGATCTAAGATCAAAATTGAGGATGATAGCTATACGCAATTGAATGAACCGAAATTGAAAAAAGTTGAAATTAGTTTGTCCGATTGTTTAGCGTGCAGCGGTTGTATTACGTCAGCTGAAAGTGTTTTGGTCACTAGTCAAAGTCAAGAAGAATTATTGAGGTTGGTATTTTGTCAGTTTATATGTCATACAATTATGGATTTCATGAATTCTATTTGTATTTCAGAGTTTTTAATGAAAATAAAGGTGACAAATTCGAAGGTGATAAGAAATTCATTGTTGTATCTGTTTCAATTCAACCTATTTTATCGTTGGCTATTCCGTATGGGTTATCGCCTCAGTTAACAATGAGTAAATTAGCAGGTATTTTATGAATATGTTTTAATCGACAATAAGTTATTGCACGAATTTGAATTTTTATGTTTACCACAATTTTAGGGTTTTTGAAATCTCTGGGTGCTGATATGGTATTAGATATGCAAATAGCAGATGATTTAGCATTACTGGAGTCTCAAAAAGAGTTCGTCGAACGATATAAATCTCATAAAGAAAATTCAAAAAATAAACATTTACCAATGTTAGCCTCTTCTTGTCCAGGTAATATTTTTATTAATTCGATTTTTTGATTCAATTGATCTATTTTAATTTCATAAATTTTAAGGCTGGGTTTGTTATGCCGAGAAAACACACGGAAATTTCATTTTACCTTTTATATCTACAACGAAATCGCCTCAACAAATCATGGGCTCAATTGTGAAACAACATCTTTCCATCATAAAAAATATTCCCCCAAATAAAATATATCATGTAACTGTTATGCCTTGTTATGATAAAAAATTGGAAGCATCACGTGAGGACTTTTATAGTGATATTTACAGTTGCCGTGATGTAGATTGTGTGATAACTTCGAGTATGTCAAATATAATACAATTAATTAAATAATTCTATTAAAATTATTACAATAAATTTTTCATAACAAAACAGTTGAGCTAGAAAATATATTAACCTCTCAAGACACTACTCTTAATGCTTTTGATCCTGTTGAAATTGACTGGCCGTGGAAATCTGATGAAATTCAAACGAAAGAAGCAATCGTAACAGGTCGCTTTGGTTCAGGCTCTGGTGGATATGCACATCATATATTTCACTATGCTGCAAAAGAATTGTTTGGAATAGAAAATGCAGAACTAAATTTTACCAGTTTAAGGTATGTATTTTTAAGAATCAATTGAAAATGATTTCATAAAAATGTATGTAACCCTATTTTAGAAATCCAGATCTCAAAGAAGCCGAGTTGAAAATAGATGATAAAGTTGTATTGAAATTTGCAATTGCAAACGGTTTCAAAAACATCCAAAACCTGGTAAGAAAATTGAAAAGAGGACAGTGCTCGTACGATTATGTGGAAGTTATGGCATGTCCTTCTGGTAACTCTTTTGTTTAATAATTTTTTTCTTTTTTGATTATTGAAATGGATTGAGAATTTATTGAATTTTTAAGGTTGTTTAAATGGTGGAGCACAAATACGACCCCAACAAGGAGAAAGTCCTAAAGAATTAGTATCAATGATGGAGAATATGTATCAAAATCTAAATAAAGATTTACCGTCTTCTAATACTTTGGTAAATTTAATGTATCGAGAGTGGTTAAATGGTAAAAATTCAGATCGAGCTGCAGCCTTTTTACATACTCAATATCATGAGATTCAGAAAAATGACATAGCCTTGAACATAAAATGGTAGTTCAAATAAGCATACTTAATTTTAAGTTCATGTATTAAATATAGAATTTTGTAACTTAAAAATAAATAATTTTTATTTACAAATGTTTTTTGTTCATATTGAGTGTCATAAAATATATGCGTATTCATAAAATAAATTGAATGTAATATATAATTGAACAAATATGTGATAAGAAGGTTACAAGGGTCATTTGTTTTCATGTGTATCCCCTCCCATATATGAAATGTCTAAATATGCGTACAATAATTTATTGAAGACTATCGTTTTCTGCTAAAGCGTATTCTAAATTTGTAGTTTATTTTGTATTTTATTAGTTTCTGTAAATATTTTGACTAGTGATATGAAGTTTCTCGCAATTTCGATCATCTTAAGTGTAACTTTCATTTTCGTATGTCCTTCTGGAATAGGAAAATGTCCTAACATGCCTCATATGTCTGAATTTAATTCTTCTAAGGTGATATTTTTAGTATATTTGGTGCAATAATGAATATAAGCAGGCTTACCCATAAATAAATTATAGTTTTCTGGACAATGGTTCGAAGTAGAAAGGTCTTTTTATCTAATGGAAGTAATATCTAAATGTACTGAAATAAATGTTACAAATATCAATAAAGGAAATTTAGAAATTACTACTTCATTTATCAATCGATGGTAAATTTAATGATCATAGTTTATACATCTCATAATTTTTATTTATTAATATTAATATTAATTTATTTTCAGGAATAATAAAAAAGTGTATGCATATGGCACAGCCATTCAATTATATGAAAACTCATCTAATTTTAGATATAAAGTGAATACAAAATTACCTTTTTCGATAGCACGTTTCTTGCCTGGCGTAGGAAATTATAAAATTATTTATACAGATTATACACATTTTGCAATAGTATGGTATTGCAAAAATGTTCTATTTGTCCATAATGGTAAAAAAATACTTTTTTGTTGAAATTTACTGACGTTCATATAAATAAAATATTTATTTCTTTAAATTTCAGATAGATTGTTTGTATTTGGGAGGGAAAGAGATATTTCTGAAGAATCTAGAATTGAAATTTATACACTACTCAAAAATTTGAAATTTAATGCCGATAGACTGATAATATCAAAAAATGATAATTGTTGATATTGAAATTTGATTTTTTATGTCAGTATACTAATTTGATATGTTTAAAAATTATAATATTGTTTTATTGATGTTTTTTTTATTATTTTTAAGTTGAATTAAACACCAATAGATGTCAATATACAATAAATATTGTTATAATATAAAATAATAATTATTTAACGCATTTAACTAATCAAACATTTCTTATACTTAAAAAAATCCAATTCAAAAACATTCTAATTCCCATAAGTTTCCCATTGTACCAAAATATATTATTTTTAAGTTAAATTAAGCACCAATAGATGTCAATATGCAAAAAAATATTGTTAAAATATAAAATAATTAATATTTAACGCATTTAACTAATCAAACATTCCTCACACTTAAAAAATAAAATTTTAATAACATTCTTATTTCCATAAGTTTCCCATTGTATAAAAAGATAATATTATTTTTCTACAATAGATGTCGCCACGAATAATCGATACTAGAAACGAGTCGGCTTCGTTGTTCGCTTGCGGCGTCGGAACTTCTGAATCTTCTGGATTCTGAATCCTCACGGCAGGCTGTTTTATATAGTTCTGCAGCTTCGGCAAAAGTGAGTGAACATTTTAGAACTCGTCAACTCTTTATTTATATCGATCGGACGTTTGTTAACTTCGCCGGTTCTTCGTTTCGAACGATCATAACCTCCAACGCTGTATTTTCGTAATGTCGGAACGGATAGTTTATCTTTTTCGTATAGTTTATCAGTTCGATCTTTCAGAAGATCGCGATTGTGCAATTTGTCGTTTTTTAGACGATGACGCAAAATGAGGGCTTCGGTACTCCAGCTGACTCAACCGCCGGTTGCCGAACACGCCCACGCCCGTTATTTTTACTTTCCGGTCCTTGTTTTTGCGACAAACTAGTGTTCTGGACTCGTCGGGTTTTGTAGTCGATGATCTTCCATAATTTTCATGTATTGCCGGTTTTTTGTTAACGTAAACTGTTTTTATAAAAATTGCACAATGGATGCCATCAATGTATCATTAAACGTCAAAAAATGCACATAACCTTTTAATCTTAGATTTACAATTAGACGTTTAGTTTCGGCCGATTACGATTGA
Organism: Hydropsyche betteni; assembly: GCA_028571205.2. Lineage (NCBI taxonomy): Eukaryota > Metazoa > Arthropoda > Insecta > Trichoptera > Hydropsychidae > Hydropsyche > Hydropsyche betteni. The sequence continues at coordinate 271,344 of JAOXNN020000012.1, forward strand.
TTCCATTGTTTTTTCGACTTTAATTGTATTTAATCTTATCAATATAAATAAATTGCCGAGTTAGTTTTTTCCGTATAAGGGAAAAGATAAGATTTTAAACGAAGTATCAAAATTCACAATACCATGTTCTGATGTATTATTTTAGATTATTTTTGAAGTGTATCAATACGTAGTTTTATTTTAGAATTTCCTGGCTTCGAATTTGAAAATACTCGGTTAATCATTGGTGCGTCATACAATAATTTATTCGGTACAAATTATCTTCATAATGCAATATCTAATGAATAGAACAATATTTTTGATACACCATCAAAAATTCGAAAAATTTTCTTTATTTAAATAGAAATAACTTCCAAGGGACTCGAATTATCAAAAAAAATTCCTTTGACAAATAATTTCAAATCATTAAATATTCGATTGATATATTCACTGACAATTTTCATCAAATACATTCAAAGCTACATTAAACGAATCTAGCAAATTCCATGCGAAACCGCTACATCATCAACATCCCTCCATTACAGGGATATAAGAGGACTCGATTTCGCCTCCAGGACACGATCGAGTGGAAGGTCATCGTTCGTCGAGGGTCCTCGTAATTTTTTTATTTCCGACGATCATTCGGGTCCCCACTGACCCGATTATGTACGTCCTTTATAACCGAATTTGCATATAAATCCAAATGTTTCCATAATATTCCCATTCCAAATGTTTCTAATGATTCAGTAATGAATGATATCAAAAGTTCAACGATGTTAATATAATATACCGATATGTGAAACATCAAATGCATATGAGTTGGAGATACACAATGGCGAAAATAAAATGGCCCCCACGGATGGAGTATTCGATCTCGTCGGTTGTTTTTTTTTTATTTCTGTTCGTTTTGTTCGATTTCAATTCTTTTTCACGAGTGTGTACAATGGAGAGAAACTGAAACAGCTCTGTATGTTTCCGGTTCGAATCCACCGTTGTTGATGGAAAATAGAGTGACTGTTAATTATGCAATTTTTTTTTTCGGGCGGTGGTCGTGTTTGTGTGTAGTTCGTTATTGTCGATTCGTCAATGCTAAAATGATTGTTTTTTTTTTGCAAGTAAAGAAATATGATATATTATTTTAAATTAAAAAAAAAAATGTTGAGTGTACATATTTAATCAATGACTAATAAAGTCGTTTGACTGACCTATGACTAATAAAGAATTTGAATCAGCTGTATAATAATAATATCGATATTGTATGTGCGTAAATTAGAAAATAAAAATTTTACTGAATACACATTTTTCCACCATTGAAATTGAACGACAAACAACACCATCAACATACAAAAGGGAATAACAAGAAATTCAACAAAGACCGATTCCAACTCCACAAATATACGTGCGAATTTCCGATATCGTGCAAACTGCAGAAGATACAAAACAACCATTTCTCACTACACATTCCCGATGCACTTCAGTCCGGTTCAGAACAAACGGCAACGTCAACAACCACCATTCGATTAAACCTCGATCTTACGGGACATTCGTCCACCAGTTCGACGACCTCCTTCTTCAGCATCTTCCAAACATCTTCAGAATCCATCTCAAATCGATATTCAACCTCGAACTTCACTTAACCATACCCATCCACACAGTGGTACGATAACTGGTCCAAAGACAATCTGCCCAACGACAACTGGTCCGAAACTGTCTAAATAACAATTCGTCCAACGACAACTTGTTCAATACAATTCGTCCAAGTGACATTCGATCCAACGGACAATTCGTCCAAAGACAATTGGTCAAAACTGTCTAAACGAAAATTAGTCCAAAAATTAATATTGAATTGATTATTATTGATTTTCGTTAAAACCAAATGTTTTGGACCAATTGTCGTTGGACGAGTTGTCTTGGACCGACTGTCGCTTGAACGAGTTGTCTTGGACAAGTTAACGTTGGACATATTGCTTTTGTACCAGTTGTCATCGAACCCATCCATACGCAATCCTCATCAGTGTTAAGCTTAACTTGAGCAGTGCAAAAACTGTGTACAGTTATCGAGCCAGTCGTTCGCAAGTCGCCGCCGTCTGCGACCGTTTTGCGCTTTTCAGTTTTACCGGTCGAAGCGCAACACATACACAAAAACATATATCTGAACGGTCAGTGCGTTTCCGTCTGATGAGGCAGCCGATCGTCTCCGGAGACCGTTGCTGGTGAACAGCCTGCCCTGGAAGTCGATTTAGTCCAGGTGAAGGTTTTCTCGGTTCGATCGAATCGTCGTTTTCGTTGTGTTCCGTATTGAAAATCGATCGGTGTCGTCGTCTTCGTGTATGGTTCGTATTTTGTGGTCGGTTGGATGTGGTTTTTCGTGTGGTGTATAAAATGTTGTGGTTTGTGTTTGTTGAAGTTTAAGATTTTTAAAAATTTCATGATGATTTTTTTTGTAATGTTGAATGGGGATAGTTTAAACGTGCATTATATAAAATAAATGTGCGTTAAAAGAATAATGTATGCATTTTGCACGAGCATTGAAATGTGTGCATTCGAAAAAATATCTGTAACTTAAAACGAATAAAATGTGCATTAGAATGAATATAATTAAAGTATCGGCAACACCGCAAACATGAACAGGGCGAAATATAATTTATTTCATATTTCATAATGCACATTTTTTTCATTACACTAAAAATAAAATAATGTTCAATACGTAATTCTTTAATGCACATTATATATTATTCTAATGTACTTAATTCGTTTTAAGGCTCAATCTATAATATATTTTTACAATGCAGTTACATCGCACCCATAATAAACTTTTATCGATTACTTAACATATCAATCTAATCTGTATTGATGCATATCTATTTTCAGATTTAATTGTATTTCATTTTTATCTCGCAATTCACGTGACATATACCGTTATTACACATCAATAATTCGAACATTATCTAACAAATCAAACAAAAAAATTACCGAATCACCTCACCGGCACTGTTTTCGCAAATTTTCTTCCATACCCCGTCTATTATCGGCACCGTCATGGGACCATATGGTGTTCGCATGGTCTCGGCATATGTATAACGATTCTCTAGATACATAGAGGCCTTTCACCGCCGTTCGCCGTTCGTTTTAAATATACATTCTGAATCTAGATTCCGAGATTTCGGCGTCAATCTTAAATATAGGCTCCGGTGAGATACGGAGCCGTTGCCAAAGCGCGACTATCTCAACTGAAACGGTCGTGCGACAGCTGCAGTTGGTACCATTGAAGTTTTGAGATGTAGCCGTCGAGTGATAAGCCATATAAGGTGTGAATCCGATCCGAAATAGTCTTGTCACGGTCTCCGGTGCTGGCGGTCACGAAGTATGACTAAATGTGTGATTCATCGTATCGGTTTTCGGTTCGGTCATTATTCGTTGCGAAATCGAATTGTAATTGAAATTTTTTGATTAAAGATGCTGTATGATTAGGTTGACCATATTTCACAGAATCCAAAATAGGAGGTTCTCCCAAAAAATTCTCTCCCCCCCTATATAAAAAAAGTGGGCACGTTCAATTTTTTTTAAAATAACCAAGTAATAATGATTTAAACTATAGACATTAAGACTTGGGGTACTTTTCCTGGGGGTAAATGTCATAGAACCATGTAAAACTAGCCAAAAGGGCACCGCAGGGGAAATTTTTTTCCAAATGATTCAATCACACTGTATCACCCAAAACAATCTATTTACTTAATTTTTAATAACATTTTTTTTTTCTTTGGTTAATTTGTCATTATTTCTACAACAAGCAATCGTAAAATCAAGGTAAAAATAGCGCCGCAGACAAAATTTTTTTTCAAACGTCTTATTGTTAGTCGATCAAACTATAATATATCACCATAAAACTATCAATTTACTTATTTTCTTTGGTTTATTTTTAATATTTTCACCAAATTTTTTCGTATATTCAGAAAAGTAACTACAATTAAATATACAAACAGGAAAAACGGGACAAATCAAACAATTTTACAAAAACGACGGAATGAACGCAAGACACGTCAAAAACGGGACTGTCCCGGCGAAAACGGGACGTATGGTCAGCCTATGTATGATCGATTTCAAGGTCGATTTTGGTGGTTTGACCCGGTTGACCATTTGTGAGTGTGTTGGGAAATTCGCATGGGTTGTGTGTGTGGTTTTCGGTTTGATTGTTGGTTTTTGTGACATGAACGAATTGCAGGATTAATGTTTTGTTTTATTGCTGTTTTCCGTGAGGGTGATGGAAAATTTTGAATTGCGTGCAAATGTTCTTCGAGTGTGCCAAGTCTATGATGAGTGAGTGTTTGGATCATAATTAAACTTTTGAGTTGTTGCTAGTTGTGCAATGCGTTTCCGAAAATATATTCATTTTTTAAATCTATTTTTATAAAATCTTTGTTTATCAACGAAATTTTATATTAATATATTTTACTGCATTGATTTTATTTTTGACACATGTTTATCTATTCAATCACATTAGTCGGATTTCGCACCAGTTAAACCGAGATAGTGACGTTCTGCTTTATACATAGATGGCTCTCAACTGTACAACATTAAAATTCAAGAATTCCCATCGAAATTCAGTATCAATTCAATTAAATATCATAACCATCAAAAACGCAGAGCCTCACCGCGAATTCGCGCGCAGGACACGAACACCTGTCCCTCAACGGCGACTCTTTATCACGCGAAAAAACCGACAAAACAAACCTTAACGACCCTGCGGCACGCACCCCGTGACCCTTGCCCCTGAATGTTTGATGAGGGCCGCAATTATTACCAAAGGGCGAAAGCGGCACGGAATCTGCCGAGGACCGCGAAGGTTCCGCAGGGTCGGAGCAGTGGTCGTTTGAGGATAATCGTGTTGACCTGCTTCGTGTATTTTGGTTCGTTGCATATTAACACTTTACCGACCGGCTATTGAAACTGCTAGACTTGCGCCAACGACCGCACGTTTTTGCGCAAAATTGCATTTTTCAGTGCATCCTATTAAAATCGTCATAACTTTTTATTTGTTTATAAATTTTCACAAAACTTCAAATGTGAAAGTTATTATGAACACTGTTGGTGAAATACAATTGTTACTGTTTGTGATTTTATTATTCATACTGCTTATACTACATAGATCTTTGATTTAATGTTTATGATGTGTCGATGTACACTTCACGTTATTTCGCGCAACTTTGACATTTGAGGTTATACGTCACTGATGGACGCGAATAAAATCTGTCACTTCAATAGACATTTGACGTTTCCTTAATTTTCCATCCAATCCAATCATTGTGGTTCGTAATCACGCTATTGTAATGCATCGTAACCACCGAGATATATACGCGATTACGACCTGTCAAATATGGCAGTCCATCTATCGAGCGGTTGCGATACTTATTTTAAATCACAAACTGTTGGTTTTCGACCAATACGTTGGCGTCCGCCCATTGTCTTAGCACCGCTAATATAAAAAAAAACGTACGAAAAAAATAAGTTTTAAAATTATCGCTATCTCTTGAAAATAAAAATAAAATTGAATATATTTTAACATTAATTAATTTTTATTCATTTTTCCTGCCATCTTTTGTCGAAGTTTCGAAGTATAAAGGAAGCATAATCGTATATTGATATGTGCAAAGTTGGATGTATGTTGGATGATATGTGCTGTTGGATGTATGTTGGACGCGACGTTCACGTCCGCGGTCGTTTGTGCAAAAGAATCGGAAGACACAACGTTAGCGTCTGCGGTCGGTAAAGTTTTAGAGGAACTCGATGTGTGGTTTTGAGTCCTTGGGCGGTTTGGTCCTGATAACGAAATCGAGGATTCGCAATTATTGATGTTTTTTTTTTGGTTTGGCGAAAGTTCAGAGTTTCAATTCATTTCTATTTTAAAGCGTATTGACGTGTGCTTCTTCACATTATAAAAACATCACGTACTCCGTGTCATGACCTAAATAAGCAAAAAACGACATGTCGTTTCGTTTCGTTTTTTTTTGCGTCATATACTTACGCATTTCAAAATTACATTTCTGATTTTTCTCTATTTTTTGCAGACTGAAAATGTCTTTTATTTATATCTGAATGTTTGATTCTTTTTTCCTTGGCGTTATTGATTGGGAAACAACGCGATGTTTGCATTGAAATTCGTCACAAGGCACAAACCCAAGGGGAAATTAAAAAAGTTAAATTAGATGCCGATACTTTGTATGTACACGAGTGTCTTCGTCGAGGATTCATGCGTAGAACTTATAATGAGCATTCATTACGTTCATCAAGATTTTGTGTGTATATTTTTTTATATCGTCCTTTTCGCATGTCGATAAGTAAAGCCATTTTGTGTACAGAGTTTTATAACTCGCGTTTATCGCAAAAGTTCAGGCCGGATAATAAAACCTATACAGTTCAAGCTTTTCGTCCATACATATATGAGGAATAATTATTCGCCAATTTCAAAGATTCAATTATCAACACGTCTCTCGGACATGACGGCTAATTTATATTCGCTCGATTACATGCTTTCACGTCCTGTTCAAACGGGTCACAGGATTTTCCATTTCGTTTCAATTTATATAACAGACACTGCTTAAATATTCATCAGATGGAATATTTCCGATTTTCCGATACTTCGGTCGTGTTGCGAAGTTTCGTTGTCTTTATATTTCGTATCTGGAAGGATTGAGGTATCTGAAACGCACGCACGTTTAATCCTTCCACTTTTATAGGACCTGAAGTCTCGCATATCATATTTTGGCTTGAGTTATTTTCAATTTTATCTGCAATATGTCTCGATACATTTCGGTACTATTCAGTTTCAGCTTGCTGATATCGATCTGGGTTCGTCTGCGGGTCGTTCGACTTCGATAAGTCGGCTTTGTGGGGCTAAAGTTTAATATTTATTTTCATGGAGATCGTTCCTTTTCAGTATGTGTCGTAGATACTGGTAGTTTCAGCCCTTATGTTTATTTTAAATGTTTTCCGATAGCTAGTTTTGTTCGATTGTTGTGTGGAATAACGGTCGTAGTACTTGAATATCTTGTTTCCGATAAGTGGGTTTATTTTGTATATATGTGCTTTGATTTTTTCCTGTTACAAAAGAAAACGTTGATTATTTAATTTATACTGAAAGGTTTTTCCGTGTTTATATTTCACAGCCCTTCACTTTCGGATGTTGAATTTTGTGTTAATCATGGTTCGCTTCTATATTTAGAGGCGATTAATCAGTAGGCTCTCGAAACTTTTCCTAAAATTTCCCTTAGCGCTGGACTAATTTCAATATTGAAAATAAATTATCAAGCGATTCGATGCCTTTTAGAAACATAATTGTGCAAGAGCACAATTATTCGATTCGCGTAAGAACGCGATTCGAAAAATGTATTTTAATATCTATTCAAAGTTTTTTTGAAAAGAAACGAGAGATAATGATTCTTTGTGTAAATATTGTCTTGTATTCTTTTTTGTATATTATACTAGTCATTACGAAAACCAACATGTTTATGATCGAAATGTCAAAGTTATCTCACTAATTAGTCACATACGTTAATAATTGCTCATCGGTTTTCAGTTGAATGTAATTAACATTCACACTGAATTAATCGCACCTCAATTTCGCAGAATTATATAAAATACCTTAAAGAAACATGATTGTGCAAGAGCACAATTTTTCGATTCGCATAAGAACGCGAAAAATGTATTTTAATATCTATCCAAAGTTTTTTTGTACGTGATGTATTATTACATTGTAATACATTTAAAACTTTTCTCGATTGTTCTACGACTGTCTGTAATGGACAGAGTGACAAAGTTATTTATCGATTTATTTAATTCGTGGAAGTTTTTCTAACAGAACTAGTCTGACATTAACTTTTTGCGAAAATTTCGTACGTGTATGCGTATAAACTTCATATGAGAAAACTTCTAATTTGAGCAACAAATTTATTTATTTCATTCATTTTACTTTAGTACGTAATGCGGTAAATTATTGCCGATTCACACCACTTCAACTCCGCTAATGTGGCAATATATTATCAGACCTTTTCTGATTCTAGCGAAAAAAAAAATACTTTTCACAAATACGAATATTCATTTACACATAGAAACCAAGTGTTATTAAAATTCATTGCGTGGAAATTATTAGACTAAGTGCATGTTCCGTATCATTACGCTGTCATTAAAACGTTCTCATTCGAAAAGTGTTACAGGCTATAAAATTTTCATTTATTCTGAAAAGATACGAATTTTCTCAAATTAATTTAGTAACATTCAGTCGATTGCGCCCAAAGTTGTCAAAGGAGCGCTTTTAACAACGTTTCGTATTCGATTTATCGATGAAATAAAATATTACAATACCGTTTCGTAAATGTGTTACGAACATACCCTTTCCGCATACGAGGACCCAAGGTTTCGACATTATGTAAATTATTTCAGCTTTTCCTTTTCATTCGGTTCGATATTTTGTATGTTAAATATATATATTTGCTTTTTGTTCACTTTTTTTAAATGGAAAAGAAAGAAGAGATAATGATTCTTTGTTTAAATCACATCTTGTATCCTTTGTTGTATATTATACTAGTCATTACGAAAAAAAACATGTTTACGATCGAAACGTGAACATCTCATCGGTTTTCAGTTGAACATAATTAACATTCACACCGAATTAATTTCTCAGAATTATATAAAACATCGAAATAAAATATTCATCATAGATTATTTACCGCGCCTGTCACACGCATATATTATATTTTTTCACGCAATCGAAACAACGCTTCCTAACGTAAGTCAACATCATTAGTATGTCCTAATCTCTAATGGATGTTTATAAAATGAAGTACAAAATGACGACTACGATAACACACCCCATTACGTTCGACACGCCATAATCGCATTTCGAGAATTCTCGTCAATCATACAACATCCGCATTTAGCACTCGCGAAATGTTCGCAAGCTTTCAGCGCACTGCTCGCTTTCAGTCATAGATTCGTTTTGCAGATTTCGAATTCGTCTTTTCAGTGTTCGAGTCCATCTACGTATGCGTGTGCTGAAAATTCGATCACTTTTTTACTGTTCATATTCGTTTCGAGTGCTTTTATGCGAAAGCGTGTAACGGAAGGTGTCACGACAACTTGTCCAAAGACAATTCGTCTAAGCGACAATTCGTTCAAGCGAAAATTCGTTCAAGCGACAATTCGTCCATGTGTGAATTCGTCCAAGCGCCAATTACTAATACTAGTACGTGAATAATACAATACTAGTACGTGAATAATACAATACTAGTACGTGAATAGTATAATACTAGTACGTGAATAATACAATACTATAAATGAATATTTTAATAATAGTGTTGTGATACCTTGAACAGAAAGTTTTGTAGCCTCTGTATCGCAAGCACTTAATTTTCAATCAAACTTCAAACTGAAAATGATATGAGTATGTGTAGATGTATATGTATATAAACGTGAAATGTAGATTTTTCCATTTCATTTCATTTTTTCGTCGAAATTTTTGGACGAATTGTCGTTGAACGAATTGTTTTTGGACGAGTTGTCGTGTAACCATAACGGAACGTTCACTATCGATTTTTTTCATATTGAATGATCGTTAAAAAATTTTTGATTGGATGCGACTTTTTTCATATGCCGATTCAATTAGTTTTTATACTAGATAAATCAACTAGCGTGCGAATGACAGTTTCCATTAAGCACTGCTGCGATTCCTTTTATTATCTTCAGACGACAATTCGAAAATTTCCTTCATAAACTTTATTTCGACATACGTACACATACATAGGTAGTACGTCCCGGATCGGTCATAAAGAGGAATGGGATACATGGCGATGGGTTTACTCGGTTTGTGCATCGAACGGTTGAGGGTCTTTTGTGGAGGAGACGGGGCCGAGCCCCCGGGGACTGCTCCGAAGATAATGAGACACTGGAGCTGGTCTCCTCGAAGAGATGGATGGATGCAGTGATCGCCAACGGAGCGTGGGCCATTGTTGTGAGTCGCAGTCGAGCGAACTCGGGTGTTCTCTATCGTTTGTGAATTGTTCAGGAACCGTTATGACGAATTATCAGAATAGAAAACGTGAATTTTGCGAGTTTTTAGATTGTAATAATTATTTATTTATTTAATTAGATTGGTTCATTTTTATTGTTGTCTTCTGTTGAAAATGAGAAAATTGTGAAAAAGTGTTTCATTGATGTCTCTTTAAATTACAGTTGGTTCTCGATTTATGTGACTAATTCGTTCTGAAGGTTTTCGCGTAAGTCGAACTTAAATTTATTTTTATTTTTTAAATGATATGTACAATTGCAACAGACGGTGCAATTGCATTCTTTATCCTTATAGGCCCGCTCAAAGCTACGCGTGTAATGCGCATTTTGATGCAAAAAGTCGTGATATTTTCAAAAGTTCGGAAGCGGGCCCTTAGCAAAAGTTAATTTATGATCGTTTTCGAGCATTTTACGAATTTTCTTTTAATAATTGGTATAGTAAAAGTCATACAAACGCCGCAGAGAAACAAAACGAAATTAAATAAATTACGATTTTTTTCAAAATCGCGTAAGTATGAATTGACGTAAGTCAAATTCGCGTAACTAGAGAACTTACTGTATAAGTAATGTGTTTCGCATATGATGCATTTTAATTTTTCACACGTCTGTGTTAATTTAACGAACACAAGGTACTCGAGCTAGTTCGAGCGCATTCCCAGGTTTTCGGTTGTGTAACTGTTTATTTATTCGGATCGAGTCAAATGTTTTGAGTTGACTCGCTTGTTTACTCACTTTGACAAATCCTTTGATTATACGACAAAGGTAACGAAGCCTTTTTATGTAAATTCAAAAAGCAGCCGAACCATTCTTATTCAGCGTACGAAAAACGCTGAGTGTTGAGTCTAAGGACGGCTGTGATCATTTAATATATACGGTGGAATCATAAAAGTTTTTCCGTTCTTCTAGCGAATTTCCCTTGGAATATTATTCTTCTGGACCAAATTACGACGAAAAAACTGGAAAATATTTTCGTATTTTTATGGTAGATTCCGTTTCAATATTAATTACCTTTTTTACGCCCGTCCGTTCCGTCGGCTCTCGCGGCATTTTTCGCATTTTTTTTCAGCTTCCATTTCACGGGTTTTTATGACCACGATGAGAATTGTTCGCGATTTACGTCTCGCAAGGGTTGTTCGTCTGTACGGTCGCTGGAGACTTGCGAAAAACCGAAAAAAAAATACACATATGAAGGCAAAAGCAACTTTATTATGGCCGACGTGCGATACACTCGCAGTAATGCTGAAAACGCTTTATTTACACGTAGCTTTTACCGTTGAAATTGTTATTTTTCCGTTTTCACCGACACGACCGCTTTTCTAATTTTAGTGCGGTCGTTAGTTTGATTAAAATGTTACCGTACATTTGAGCGCTTTTACCTATAAGTAAGTTCGATGTTGAAATTCGACTATATCGAAAAATATGGCTATATATATATTTTTTTATTTTAAATATAGATTTTGTGTGATTTCTATCTTAACTTTTATAGAATGGAATTATAGTAGTTTTGACGCCTAGCGTGTTTTTGCTGTTTTCTTTCAACTATTATTTAGTGCTGGAATTGTAATCAGATTTTTGCGCTATGTTGTGGAATGCTTAATATCGCACTTGTATAGAATTTGCTTGAATGCCGGTTTATAAATGCACAATAGGGTATTCAAAATATAAAAAATTGAAAATGTTTTATATAGATAAACCTATAACACTACGTTACAAAGAGGGACGAATCATTTCATTGAATTATTTATGCATTGAACTAGAATTGGGTCGCTCCCAGTTGTTTTGTTAATTGAAACAATAGTGATCCAAGGCAGAACGTGAGCACATAAAATTTAATTTGTTTTATTGAATACACAAACGGTACATGTTTCACATTAATAACAGCCCGAAATAAAATCGCACTATATGCAATTATTTTCATACGATTGCAATTAATCGTTCACCGATCACGTTTGATCCGCACAATTATTCGCGATTTCGACAATGTGAAATTTGCGCTGAAAATGCGAACGTTTCGAAGTTTCTCATCGGCTGCCAAACGATTATAGGTGTCGGCGTCATATTTTCGCTCTAATTTTTGTTTTGTATCGTTACGTTAATTAAAACATCAGGTGAACGTTGCGTGCGGTTCAACGACATTGCGGTTTTCGGTCCAATTTTCAGCCGGTCGATACAGTTTGCTTCTGATATTTGGCCTCTTCCCAAAAGTCAGTGTATCAAAACAGGTCCCCTCCCCTCCCATCGCCGACATTCCAACTTTGCTGAAAAAACTGGAACTCTGGAGCCGTTCTGCCGTAGACAATCGCAGATACGACCGCGGTTTAGTGTTGTGTCTAACCACAGAAACGAATTCGTTCGAGAACGGTCTTTATGTAATCTAAATAAAAAAGGACTTATCGATAAATTTAAAATCAGTTTTATGCCAGAAATATGTTCTATAGGGCATTTCAATAGGGACGCTCGAAATTTGTTAGGTTATGGCTGCCATGTTGTTAATATGACATGTGTTAAATTTGTTGTCAATTGTTTAGTGTACGAAAAATCACCATGGAAGGTTGAACAACGTGTGCAAACCATTAAATTTTTCTGTACATTTTAAAATTGAGCGTCTCAATTGAAAAACCTTATATATATTAAATGTTTAAAACACATTAATTATTCAGTTCATTGAGTTAAGCGACAAGTTTCGCGGATAGTAGACTGATTCAATTGACATATCGCTGATTTATTCAAACCACCTTCCTCATATCATGAATAATATCCAGGCCCATAACTCACACATCTCACACATCCGACTGCCGTTTTATAAATACGCATCCCTCGCGCGAAATTATTTAAATTCGCGCCGTATATCGTCGCCAATTAACGCTCCAGCTATTCCAAAACCGCGGCTCGCACTAATTAACGAGACTATGAAATTTCACAAACAACGAAGATCGTTTATTATGACGACACGCGTAGTACATAATGTAAGACACGCCCTCCCCGTAATATCACGTATGTACGTGCGTAGGCAATCCGACCTCGTGTACGTTATACGAACGAGATTTTCACGTGTATCAGGAGATATTTTATTCAGGCCTAGTCCCTAGTCCCTAGTCCGCGTGGTGCGAGACTGAAATGTGTCGGGTTTTGGACGTGTCGCGCGTATGGATTTTGAATTTTTCATGGTGTTCGATGGATTCGCGAATATTTTGCGCTCGGACTGTCTCTGGCCGTACGTGGAGCCTTTGTTCCTTTTTGCGAATTTGCATATGTGGAAGTATAGGGTCGTGTAGTTCGGGTTAAACTGTCTTTTGTCTGGACTCGAGGGTACGATTTCGTTGTTGCGAATGTTTTGTGTGTTTTTGAATTTTCGTGGAAACTCGTCTGTATTTAGGATTCGTTATTTTCTTTTATTTATAAAATAGCGAACGCGTGGTGCGGCAGTATGTCGCAGGTATTATTAATCGTAATGATAATGGTTCAAGCTACGGTGTGGCAAGAGTATGATTCCGTTTTTAAAATCTACTCGATCGTCTCAAATTTCATATTTATCCATTTAACCAAAAAATGAAAGATAAATCTATCGTTAATGAGGCAATTCCAAAAAATAGTTTCGATTAAAAGCCCTATTTATCGATCGCCATACAAATTATATAATATGCCGGCGTTGCGATTGATTGTGACAATAATTACAATTGATCGCCGACGTTCGATACACCAGTATGTGCTGAACACGCGTCTGAATCGGTCCTCCTTTCCCTATCCTTCCTATGTACATCCTATTACTTCAGTTGTTGCTATGAGCAAGGTGGTAACCTCTTCAAGGTTACCTGGGTATTAAAAGAAACTCGCCAATACCACCAAACACCGAGTAAAAACCTGACACAAAAAAAAAATTATGAAATTGTTCGGTGTTTCTTTGAAAATTGTAAATTAATATCCATTTTATATGAAAGTTTTAATTGCGAGTCCAAACTATTGGATTTAAGAAAGTTTCTTAATGGATAATAAAACATCGATTGAAATCGAATATTTTAATAATATTTGAATAATTTATCAAAACCACTTTCGACATCACGTTCGACGCATTTTTAACATTTTGCCTCTCCAATTTCAACCCTTACGTGACGTCACGCATGCCTCGCCCTCAGTACGCGACCGAAATATTATCGCATGTACCGGAGATTATCGCCGACTGTATTATACGTTTAAGAATCGAAAATTTTCTAGAAATAATATATAATAAATCATATCCTAGCCGTCGTCGCATCGTATTTCGCAATTTGTGCGAGCTTCGCGAAACGCGACACGTCCTCCATTCGGGGACGTCAATTTGGGAGGGCGAGGGTCTTAATATTTCGACTTTCATATATTTTTGAGGCTCGATTTGAATTTCAAATGTGCGGGAAAAGGTTGAACGGCGCTGCGAGTGTGCGGTTTTTAAATTTGAATCGATAGTGCTTGTTTTTATATAATTGTTGGCTCATAAGTGACTTCATCACAATTTGGCTTTGAAGGAATCTCGTTTTTCCTGTTTTCTAACGATTTATCGTAATAGTTTTGTTATTTTGATACTTGCAATCATGGTCGTTGCGAAATGTATATGAAATATTCTAATGTATATAAAAATTTTCGTATGAAATTCTATCGATTAGTATTGTGTTGTTCAATTTCAATAGATAATATTGGAGCCATACCAAAATTGGCGGCCAATTGTATGGTTGCTTTATGATAAAATCGGTATTCGGGTAGATATTGAACGTATTTTTTGCATTAATATCGAGATTTTTTATCGGAGAATCGGGGCGAGAAATTTTCATGTACTATTTTTATTATATTTTGAACGCATTTGCTATTTCACGCATCGTTTTTCCCGTGAAAAATCTCGGCATCCCGCAGATACGATTTTTCCCTTTCGGTATTATTTTTTCGTCGACAATGTCGAGAGCAGTTTCGATACTATCGTAGGTAATCTAATATTGTTTATTAGATCGTACCAAGTGCCCTTATTTCCCTTATAATAAATAGCCTAGAGAGTCGGGCAAATTTTCCACAACATATTTATGTTTCTTCGACACAAGAAACAAAGTGATTCGCTCGCGGGGAACACTCAATTTTATTAAAAAATATTCCGTGAAATATGGCGGACGTTTCGCGAACGCAGTTTCTTTTTCATTTCCAGATGTGGTCCATTGGAAACATCGATGTTTCAATATATATTCTGCATAGTAGTTGTGTACCTTAGTACCTGTTATTACACGTTTAATATCGCCATGAAACATTTTCCGTCGAATCGATACAGACGATTGCGCTGAGTTTACTCTAGTTATTATCACAATGCGAAAGTATCGTATAATGAAACGTTAAAGTACCGTAAATATTAGCGTTAATCTAAGCCATCCACACATGAAGGCATCTCGACTCCAATTCCAGGGAAATAAAACTCAAATGGAGGAAATTACTCGTCTTGTTGGGAAATAGTGCGGATTTGACCTACTTATCGTTTTCAATTAATCGGGATATGCTTTGTAGAGATTCGTTTTTCTTTCATCCTTTATTTGTCTATTATAAATCCTTTTCAGGTCAAATATTTTTTTCATCTCCATAATAAGGTCGTTATTTGCTTTTTTTCAGATCCTAGAGCATCCAGCGACTGAACCCGCCTTCGCCTAATCAAAAGGTAAATATATTCAAATTTATTATAATTCAGACAAAGTTTTTGCAACTTTGTCGAAATTTATAAAACACCATTAACATTCGAGTGTAAACAAAACAAACTCACCCGAGCTTATTAATAATTCCATAGTCTACAAACATCACACAAGTAAGTGGTTAATGGCTCGAATCCGTTTATTATAAATTCACACACATCGAACGTAGTGTATGTTCATAATATACAACGTGATTTAAAACCCACAATCGTTTACGAAAATAGAACTCTCAGACGACCCTCATATTTCCGCCGACTTAACAAGCAACCCCTTCACATTAAAAACTTTCCGTCTCAGAACTCGAAGCTTTCTTCAGACCAAAATGATTTTCTCAAAAGTTGACATATCGCAATATGCAGTCGTAAAACACTGACGATTTCGAAACGTTCGAACACCGCAGTAGTGCTGCAACACTAAAAAGCACTCGGAGTGCATTAATGTTAACGACGCCTCTACAATTTTACGACTCTCGGAAGACGTCTAAATTTTCGAAATTGTCTTGTTTTGTTCGTCGAAGGGTTGCGTAGGCTTACGGCGCTTATATTATACATTACGTATTCGCGAATTTCAAACCCGCGAATCCGTCCGGACGTTGTAAATCCCGAAAATCCATTTCGGCCTCCGTCGGAAGCCTTATGTCGTTTCGTGTAAGAGGATTATAATATGGATGATAACACTGTCACCTGGATGCTGCTCGTTTTTGCGCAGTCGATTGAACGACTCGCGGGAAATGGATTTTCGCAGAAGTTCGTTTTAATTGAATTAAAATGTGGACGTTTTAACGAGGTTTCGTTTATTGAGTTATATAAGCGGTTTTAATTTTTGGTATATGTGTTTTTTTTTTGTGTCAGAAAATATTTTTTAACTTATCTCTCGAAAGATTGCTAAATCTCCAGGCTTTAATTCGGAAATTTTTGCGATAAGTTTTAATTCTTTTTTGATGCTTGTTTGGTTTCGGAATTTCGATGTAATCTTTCCGACGTTGTTCGTGAAAGACGAATTTCGATATAACAAAATACAAATTTATAAATATTATATACGGTCTTACAATAAGGATGCTGGATTTTAAAATTTGCAATAAAATTTGTTAATTTGCACACTTCCATAGTGATTTACCGTACACTATTAAATAATTGACAACAAATTTGACAAATATTACTTTGACAACATGGCTGCTATAACCCAACGAATTTCGAGCGTCCCTATTGAAATACCTTTACATGTTTTTAATACATATTTTTTAATATAAAAAATGAACAATTTCTAACAACATAAATATCGTAACTCACAAACTCCCCATTTAAATAACTTCCAAAAAACAACTTTCATAAAAAAATTCTTAATCCAAAAATAAATAAAAAAAAACCTTAACGACTTCAGACACAGACACGCACTGCCAACCTTTGACCCCCGAACTTTTCGCTCCCGAATTTTCATCACCCCAACAATGCATTCGCGAAGGGCCGCGGCACCATGCCCTCCGGAGCGCATCGCGAGGCCTCCCAGGTCCGGTCTGGGGCCCCCGAAAGGCGGGGGCGCATCGATCAGGGCTCCGCGGCGCCGCCCCCCGCCGCCCTCCCCCCGGGGCCCCCGCCGCCTGCGCCCCCCCCTTTGGCCCCCGTTCGTTCGCTGTGCCGCGTCTGGCCCCGCGAAGAGCGCACGTCTGCAACGCTCGTTCTCAACATCGGTGTTGCGACCCGCGACGAAGTGTTTCGAATTTTTTTCCGATCGATTTGTTTTATTGTATATTTTTCGTTTTTGTTAAACGCATGTTTCGTCTTTTTTTTGTGTATTTTGTTAATTTTCGGAAAATTTAATATTCGCCGGATTAACGAGGACGTTTTCTGTAGCGTATTTGCTTTGGGCGTTAAGGCTTTGAAAACTCGAACCGTAATGAATATGTTTCGACTTCAAAGTAATGCACGTCGACTTCGGTCTGTACGCTTTTAGTTGTGGAGGTTTTATTTAGCCTCGGGTAACTTTGCGTGTTTGTTTAAAGGTTCCGAAATTTATCAGTGTCCGAAAGTTGCGCGAATTGCGGGTGTTCAATATAGTTGATTTGATTCGTGTTTGTTTTTGTTTGTAGTATATTGAAATAGTTGAAACGTTGCTTCGCAATAAAAAGAGAGGCGATGTTAACAAAGAATATGTAGTGAAGAAATGTTTAAAAGTTGTTGCATATGTGTGAGTAAAAAAATCGAAATAGACAACCAGTCTCCTGATAAGGGGGATAGTGCAGAAATAAATTCAAATGACAAATCACAAGTGATCCAAACAGAAGATTTTGAAACGAATAATATATCAAACGGATCACAGGATCGAAAAACTATCTTAGAGGCGGAAGCTCTAACTACTTCCGTCAGAGGCGAAGAATTGGAAACTGTACCGGAGGAATCTCACACCAACTCGCTAACCACAGAAATGGAGTCTAGCAAAACTGAAGAAGCCGGGACAAAGTCGAACGGCGACGACACCATCACTGAGTCGTCGACCTCTTCGAAAATCAAATTCGGAGGTTCGGTCATAATAGAAGACGGCGCCACCATTCAAGATACTGACGATGAGTCCGAATCCGACTCGGATTCTGAAAACGTTATAGACAAACTTACGGGATTTGCCAACGCCACAGATCCTTACGCAAACACGTCAAACGAAGAAGAAAACAACGCTAAGGATGATAGATCCGGATCGGAGAGCACGTCGGATCAAGTCTTCGAAAATCCGACCCCTGTTCCAGTGAGACGCAAATCCTCCACGGGGGGCATCTTGAAACGTCCAAGTGTCGTCGATAAATTCGCTTGCGAAGAAGTTTCCCAAAATTTCACTTCTCTAAAGCTGGACGACGAAGTCTTTCCGCCTGGAATAGACGGCCAGAGATGGATGGCCAGGAAGCGTTCTTTGCCTGCCGGAGTTCTTGGCGTGGCTCTGGGTCGTGATGAGCTCGCTTTGAAAAGGCACAGGATTTTTTCGGAGCTCGTGGGAGCTGCTAAGGCAGCTGTCGAACACAAAGTTCACTTTGATCCATTAGAATTGACTGTTGAGTCTGGTAAGCATTTTTTTCGCAAGTGTGCTTTTTGTTCTTTAACTGGGTCGACGCGTGTATCATTCATCATTTTATACGATTTGTGGGGAGAAAATGGCGAAGATTATATTTAGCATTGAATTTTGTATGATTATGATGATCGGATAGTGATCGGGCTCTTATAATGTGGAGTCGAGTTTATGCATATCATTTCGGTTGGCTCTGGCTGTATAAGACTTTGCAGACAAAAGTTTTCATCTAAAGCAGACTCATTACCGAGCACTAGTGACTTATTCTCATTATAATATTCCTTAATACCCAGCCGTTAGCATATATATATATTCCAAATAAGGATTTGCATTATATTTTCGACATGAATAGGAAGAACGAAAACGATTTTTTCCTTTACATATTCACGCACACCAAAGTCTTTTATTTATTAAAATTCAAATTTTATGTCACGTAATATCACCAACGAGTTTGACCTTTACGATGGCAATTTGTAACAACAGCGCTGCACTTAAATCTACCATAATTATGTAAGTTTTCTAATTTTATATTTACGAGATCCGTTGGAGTATACCCAATTTAATACGACCCCGTTACTGTACTACGTTATGTATTTTCAACCCTTTGTGAGCATTTATTATAACATGATTGCACAAAGTGCTTTTCGTGAAGCACATTGATGCAGAATTTTATAGTTTTCATCGAAAATATTGCTCATTTAATTCGTGTTCATACTTTTTAACCGCACTTTATCGATCGGAATAAAACCAATAATTTCAACGATTTTTTTTATTGTATTTCTTTTTTAATTCACATATATACGGAGGATGAATTGTATCGTCGACGGTTCAACACGTCGCATCTGGCGTCCTGAACCTTTTCCCAAATACTTTTTCACAAAAAAATTACGCTATTTCTACCGCTATTCGTGTTAAACTTTGACCGGACTCTCCTGCCACTGACAGCTTTTAAAAACGTGAAATTTCGAAGTTTTAACCGCGCCCAGTATGACACTTTTGGGAATTGCTATTTTCGCATAAATTTTCCAATATTTTAAACAAAACTTAACGAAGTGTCGCTCTTTCGTAATTGAAAATTGGACAAACATTTACCGAATATAATTGATCCGATAAATTATATTGTGAAATGTTTGCTTCGGGCTCAAAGAATGAAGTTAAATTAATATTTTGTGTTCGTAAAAATTTTAATTATGGATTTTATTTTTCGATCGAAAATATTAGGCGTTATCTTATCGCAAAATTTTCCGTCGGACTCATCGGCTATTTTTATTCGATGCGTTCATTCAATTTTTTATGATAATTAGAATTATCATATAAGTAATAATTTCACAGTTTTTACATTTCAAATTTAAATTGATTTTTATTACAAAATGAAAATTTTGTTTTTCGACATTTTTCGAAAAGTTAATAAACTCTCGCTTGATCAAATTACACTAGTTCTTTGTTTTATTTCCCTCGGGAAACGATAGAGCTTAGATAACTAACGGAAAATCGAATAATATAATAAAACAAAATTTCGGTTATTCACACATGTTATATAATATAATACACCCAATTCTCTTTTTACATGGTTCCAAAATAACACCGTTCAAAGAAAAAATATCTATTATTTTGCTTTTCACTTTGACATGATATAAAAAAATATATTATTATGCCGCAATGGTAAAATTCGATATAGGCCAGATTGGCCTACATAAGGTGTAGACTAATTAGAGAAAACATACATGTGAGTATTAATGAACATGTTAACTAGAGTATAGTTAACATGTTCATTCATACTCCCCTGTATGTTTTCTTTGAGCGATTTAGACATAGTATGCATTTTCGAGAGAATGCACGTATTAACCCTTCGTGTCCCAGTGGTGCCGTGGAAGAACCACCATTTCAACAGTTCCATTTCGACACAAAGAGTTAACGAAATAATAAAAATTTCCAACGAACGCTAAATGTCTGTGGTAACGCTGAAATTGAAATGGTGTCGAAATGGAACCGCTGAGATACTAGGAAAAAAACGGGATAATGTAAACTGCACTTCTAAAACCTAACACGAAATCCTTTTCGCCAGGCATTAATTTTCCACTAATAAAAATAAATTTTTAGTAAGAAGTGAGCTAATTATAAAAACTAAATATTAAACCCAGTGCACATTGCAATGT
>JAOXNN020000012.1:306948-330469 GCA_028571205.2 Hydropsyche betteni
TATCTGAGTGCAAAAAACTTAAATTGTCGCACCACACTAACAATTGGACTAGAGCTGTTACAAGGTGTATAAACAGAATAGTTTGTTCGTTCACAAACGAAGCGGATATTCAAATTGTAACATATACACCTTCAGGTAGGTAAAATTTTACAGTTGACATTCAAACTAAAATCGATAGTTCAGGTATACCCAAACTAGTATAGGTATAAACAAACAATAGTGAACATTTGAACCGTGACATATGCATGCATCGAATCTCGAAAATTTTGATAAAAAACAACGTTCGAGACGGTTAAGTCAGGTCAGGTTTTCACGTTTTTGTATAGTCGAAGTTTTGTAGTGTCACATTTTGCTTTATCTGTTATATAATTATGCGATAACACTGCAAAGTAAATCTGTAGTTTTTCCGTTTAGATTAGCGAAATTAATTTAATTTTCATTTGTGTGATCTAATATTGATTATTGTGTGTGTAAATCATCGAGGGGTTCAACCGTTTGAATATTTTTATTTGTTCGCAAATGATTTTAATATCGCGTTCTCTGGGCGTTTTTGTACGTTGTTTTCAGAGTAGCATGCGTCAAGGTCTCGTTGATTTTTTTTTTGCCTCGCATTTTTACTTATCAAAATTAATAGCACTTTAGTATGGACTGTATCACACGAATAATGTTCATTCGGATCGATCGTATTTTTTTTTATATGTATATGATGATTTCGTTTTTTCGACGAACGTCCGAGTTCATTGGTTTTGTTTTTTTGGTTATTTATATAAAATTTTTTGCGATTCGTCTACCTGCGTGCTCATCTAAAATTCAAATGTTTACTAGACGTTCCCGCCCGTAAAACGTACGATTTGCCGTTTCTATTTTTTCTTAAGAAAAGTTTGATTTTCGAATTGAAACTTTGTGTTGTAAAATATTTTCAACGTAAAGTTTGTTTATGAATCGTATGTAAATGTTGTAAAGTTTAAGTGATAACATGTTTATCTTCTTTGAATTTATTTACTTATCAGCACTTCGCTATAGCTATATTTAGTTTATTGTTTTAGATGAGATTTTCGTATTAATTACTGACCTTCTTCGCATACATCATTTATAAAAATTTTCTAAAAAAAAAAAATCTGTTTTATTGATTGTCGCACTAATTCGTGCCTAGTGTGCGTTCGTTTCGTTTAAAACCGTCATAACTGCGAGCGTTTAACGAAATAATTGCTTTTATCTTAACGACGATCGTTTTACTGTCGATATTTACCGCGTTTTATTACGCAATTATTGCAATAATCATAAAAAAAGAGTCGAACATGTTTACATATAAAATCGAAACATATACGTACGTTTTCGTCGGCGTGTTTGTGTATTTGCGAAATTATTTGTTGTTTTGCAATCTCTAATGTGCTTGCTCATCGAGCTCGATCAAATATTATCAAATTGTTTATTTGGATGCGATAATGTTTTGGATCCCTAATCGTTTTCCGATTTGTTTCAAATTCTATTGTTACGTTATTGAGCGAAATGAATTTTATCGAATTTGCTGTCGTAACTTTTCAAGAGCATTCTCGATAAATTGTGTATTGAATTATTATATTACTCAAATGAATTGTGTCAATATGTATAAACAACGTCATTCATAATTTACATAACATTCAAACGATCCTTGAATTTATCAATTGAATTTTTGATTATTTAAATTCGACGAGTTTTCTCTTAAGCACCTAATTTGAATTTTTACTATATTCTTACATGATGATTAGCCGTACACTACTAATCAATTGACAACAAATTTGACAGACGTCACTTAAACAACACGGCTGCTATAACCTAACAAATTTCGAGCGCCACTATTGAAAGACCGGTAAAAGTGATATACCGCTCATGAACGTACCAACCTCCCAAGCGGTTAAACGCTTTTATACACGTAGATTCACCTATACTCATTTGCAGTTTGACAGTTGGCCGTATGAAACTTTTTTTTTGTGTATCGAAGCGGTATCATTATAGTTTTTAACACCTCGCTCAATCATCAACACAAAACCCAAATTCATTCATTTCGATTTATGTTTTGGATTAGGTTAGGCTGGGTTCAGTTCGTTTTTATATCGTATAGAAATAACCAACTGACATTTATGACATTCGCAAACGTCAAAAGTTGGATGCGAATGTGTGCGTAAATGCAGGGTACCAACTAAAAACTTATAACTGGATTCGTATATGTATGCGTTTCGCCGCTTGGGAGGTTGGTACGTTCATGGGCGATACATCACTTTTACCGAAAGACCCTATATTTATTCCCAAGCATTTTTCCTATCGGTTATCCGCATTCAATGATCCATTAAAAAAATCATTAACACATCCCAAGCATATTAATTAACCAACGCCGAAACAAAAACCGTCTCCAAAAATATCCACAATCGGACCAACTTCGCGATTCGGACCATTCAATTTCCTGCGCTTCGTTAATATTTGAACACACACACATCATTAGCGGCTTACGTGCATATAAAATTGCCGCCACGGG
Organism: Hydropsyche betteni; assembly: GCA_028571205.2. Lineage (NCBI taxonomy): Eukaryota > Metazoa > Arthropoda > Insecta > Trichoptera > Hydropsychidae > Hydropsyche > Hydropsyche betteni. Next base: position 309,461 of record JAOXNN020000012.1, read on the forward strand.
CGAATATTGATTCTAGACGTCGCCCGATGTGATTCCATTGAATAGTGGACGTCGGGTCAGCCTTGAACTTGAATCGTGAATCGCATAAATCGCCATATTTACTTATGAGCGCGTGTGTTGCGAATTTGTCGGGAGTCTTGGGTTCTAAACGGGAGGCCGAGTGATAAATGCAGCAATAATGGTGCAAGGTTGCACGTTGACGTCGTTGTGTTTAAATTTGTGTCGTTCGTCGTTGGGATGTATGGGTTGCTTTGTTTTGTTCGGTTGTCCGGTGTGAAATTATTAAATGAGGTGTTTTTCGATGTGGTCGAGATTTTTCGAAGTCGAATTATAGCGGGTTCGAAGTATAACTTTGTGATATAAATGGTTATTTGTATTTGGGGATTCACGGAATCAAAGTTCTATGTTGAAAATCTTGTTATATAAGATGCGATAATGCTTTAATTGAATATTACGTAATTGAATGATATATCTTTACAAAAAAGTTATAAATATTGATTGCAATCCTGTTCGGTTAATTTCTCAAATAAAATTTTTATGGTACTTAATATTTTTTTATCAAAAATTATCGTAATCCACGGAAATAATTTTAAAAATCGTAAGAGAACATTAAGCGTTTTGAAATTCCAATTCCAGTTTATCTTTTATACTTTTCAAAATTGTTCATTTGTAATAAAAATTCTAAACTTTCTAATAGATAATAATAAAAACAGCTTCACTTTCATATCCTTGAAATCGTATTCAATTGAAATAATCAGGAAGAAACACATTTTATAATCAAAAGAGGATATTTTATATTCATCGAATATACAATGTCCTACTTTAACAATAAAATATCGTATAGTAACCCTGGATCGATGCGTTGTTTTCGTGTTGAGATTTTATGCACATTTTTAACGTTGTTTACGGTAGGACGCTTTCACTGTTGATAAATATGTTTTTATTGTTTCGTAATCGTCAATACAAACAACGTTTCAGTTTCTGTTTGTTTGCACCTCGAACCCACAAGAAAAAAATACCATAATGATTCACCGATGTTCCTACCCAAGTTTTACAAACAAAACTGGTCAGTCGCCGTTAAACTGCCGATTTTAACCGCTCGTTAAGTCCAGTTTACACGCGACGACTAAACCGGCAAGCCGCTCGCTCACCCGTCGCACTTTTCATACCATCATCGTGCGAAATGTGACCGAATCCCAGTCGAGACGTGTCGTTTTTTTTTTTTAAGTCAGCAGACGGTATGCTTGCGATGCCGCCGCGGTAAGTTTCGTCGGATTTTATGAAAATTCTAATGTCGCCGGTCGGAGAAAGTTCCGATTGTTCGAGCTCGGCCGCTTTTTAATAATGCGCGAGTGGTGCGTTTTGTATGGATACGGTCAGGTTAGTTTCCGGGAATCGTTCGGTCGGTTGAATTGATAATCCCGGGATTATGCGTGTAATTCGGACGTAAGCCTATATTGGATTGATGTGTGAATGTGTTCAGAAACGATTGTTTATGTCCGGATTGATGTGTAAATAAGTAAAGCGACCGATCGTAAGAGGTGTGGAGTTCTGGAACATCCGAAAACATTTAAAAACGGATGGTCCAGAAGTCTCATGATCTAGAACCCGTCACTTTTCTAAATAAGTGACCTTTCATAAGAGGTCTAGACATTTAGAGTTTTGATTTGAAAAATTCAAAACCCGATGATCTAGAACTCCCATAGTCGAGGACCCGTCACTTTTCTAGTGATCGAAAGAGGTTTAGATCATTGGAGTTCTGGAACATCCGAAAACATTTAAAACCGGATGATCGAGAACTCCTATGGTTGGAGACCTGTCACTTTCCTCCACTATAATATGATGATTATTTTTTTGTATTATTGAATGTACGTTCGAACATCAATCGCAGATGATTACACGTGTGAAAGGTACCATTCGCACGGTACTTTGGAATTCTTGTGTGTCGTTTTCGTATTTTTAATTTCTTCGTGAGCGCGTATAATTGAATCGGAAAAATCGTTCGTATCGCCGATTCAACATTACCGCGTCGCCATACAGTGAAAGTCAGCCTCGGCCGAGGAGCAAAACGAACAGATGAAATGTTCAATTTTTCGCATTTGTACGTTCTCCGTGTCGTGGCCTCTGTCGAACGATCGACGTATTATTGAATATCGACCCTGCGAATTATCTACTTTTACGAAACGCTCGGAAGTTCTAGGAATTGTGCGATGTTGTCGGGAATGTTTTTTTTTATAGAAATGGCCGAAGTGCAGGTTGTCGGTGAAAAAAATGTTATCAAATACTCAAACTTGTTATTATGGTTTTTTTAATTTTTTGTAAGCTTGACGGTGGGCGTGTTAAATAAATATTAAATCCCTCGTTATCACCACTCCTAAATTTGTATCATCATTTTCGATTGTATAAATCGAGCATTTTTAATTTTAAAATATTTCAATACATATCCTAAATCTGAAATTAGAATTCATCGGTAAAAAGTCAAATCGATCAATAAACTTCCTCCGTTTCCATTGATGATTTTTTTCGTCGAACAGTTTCGTTTGATACTATTTGAAATGCGTCTATCAAAAACCTCTGTCCTCCAGTCACGCATCGTTGCTTGCGAAAAGATCGTGCCCGCGTCTCTGGGTACGTTTTGACATTTAAGACCCCGAAAAAACAAAAATAAACCCAAAACAAAAATTTTATATAAACATATTAACGATGCGCATTGTTGACTTTCGCCATGCAAAAGATTCCCAGTATTATATCTTTCCCGTTATCAACGGTGTAATTTAAATCTAAGATATTTTGCAACGTAATAATATTTTTATTATTTTTAATAATTTATAAGCACCGTTTGAACGCTGTTCGGAAACGCACCCGGGATATGGTCGTAATCGGGTGTATTGTCGTAAAAGTCGGTTTGGTCATCGTCGACACGCTCGCCAGGTATTGGTGAGACGCCGTCGTCGAAGGACGTTCGCCAATTGTCATCCTTGTCATCCTTGTCCAATCTGGAAGAGGAGCCTTTCGAGTCTGTCGACATTCTCTGTTGCGTTGAGGAGTTTGCAGATTGTGGTTTCGCTGGAGTTTTGCGTGATTTGACATAAGCGGTGTTATCGTCGGTGATAATTCTCGCTTTGACGCGCAGTCGCGTTCGGATACTGTTCGGTACGTTGTTACTCTGAGAGTTTCAATTTGCGCCAATTGTAGTTTTCTAGAAATAGTTGCGGTCTGTGTGACTTCCTACACATGTTCTGTTTCGATTATTGTTTTTATTTCCTATTGATCACTATAAAGTTCATTGTCGGTTATTTTTATCATATTTCTACCTGTTGTAGGAAATTAGACTTTTCAAAACTGGGATACATTGTTCCTAATGTGCATACATTTGATTTTTATCTGCTTTTTTCCACTATATTAGAGATAAGATAAGAATATCAAATGCATGGAATAAATATTGCTTATCAATTACCTTTTAATCATAATATTTTCCTTATGTATAAAAAATTTTATCATGTTACAATTTTAATCCATGATATAATTATTATTCATTTCTCTTAATGCTTTGATATTCGTTATTGTTTTGGATTTCATTGTATAATGTAAAATAACATGTCTCGACGTATCATATCATAATATTGTGTTTGTTTTGCAGTGTTGAGCGAGATAGTCTGCGCGAGAGGGAGCGGCACGCCCGCGCGCAGATGTCCTCGCAAGGGAACGAAATTCAGGAAGGTGTACCCATGTTTAGGCCGCCGGTTAAAGTGAGTTTTCATTCTTCTAATTCATATAACCTTGTTCAATATGCGATATAATTACTAATGTTCGTACGTTTTATATCCTAGGTCAGTCCGGCGGCTACAGATCGTGTTACCCAACAAATTCAAAGCAGGCTTGGTGATTATCACACAGTCAAACATTTTTTGGACGATCCCAAATCGTCAATAGGTGTTTATGGCGAGCCAGCTAGTCCAGCTCCAGGTAATGAATTATTATGTCATGGCACTATTTAGTATATAAAGTTTTGGTTGAAATGTTAAATTAATTTGTATCTCAATTTCAGGTGGACCGTTGCGAGGGGGTGAATTCAAGAAACCTCATCATACGTCTTCTCAAAATGGAAGGCCCCATCAACGGATGCCACACTACCCCAAAGTAAATTGGATTATTTTTATATTATTTCAGATAGAAAATTAATTTGGCGAAACGTTTTGTTTTAAAACTTCATAAAGAAATTTAACGTTTTTTTATATATTTTTTAAAATCACTTCTTGTCTTGAATTGTGTGTAAAGAATTAAAATTTTTACTATGCGTGACGAGTGATTCGAAATAAGTTTGATATTTTTTTCATCTGAACATGTTTTTCTACAATGATTATGAAAAAAATGTTTTGATTGAAATATTTTGACTTCTTCCGTAAGGTTACTTTTGAATTTTTATATTGTTTCATTTACTGAATATGTTCAATATTTTAAATATTTGATGATTCATCAATCCACTAATTGTATATTTATTTACAGTGTCCAGAAGGGCCGCCAATGGGGTTACCCAAGCGAGGACCGACCGCCAGATTGTATAATGGACGAGTACAACCGGTTAGGACTTCTTTTTTGTTTTTTATCCAATGATTTGATTTTCAACAACAAATTACTAAAAAATGGTATTTTTTTATAGACTTTGAACCCCGATTTGGACGATGTACAAACTATATTCAATGTAAGTACAATGAGTTATTCGAATAATAGCGCGATTTAAGGATGATGTTAAGTGTTTTGATTTTTCATATTTAGGAAATGAAATCCTTGTCTGTTGTTCAACCATTGTCTGCTATTGCTCAAACACCTCATAAAGAAATGGAATCTAAATTTATATTTAATGCTGGAGCTCTTATAAAAGTGAGTGTGATATTTGTTTGAAATCCATTTTGTGTATTTATTATCTATTTGAAATATTTTTCATAACTTCTTTATTTATTTTGTAGCCAATTGAAAATGTGTCACAAAGCAACAACTTTAGTGAAGTAAAACAAAATATTCAAAATAAAACACGTGAGTTATTTTAAAATTCTTATATTGTAAATTTGATTTATTATGTGTATCGATTAACTGATGGTGAATTATATAGAGAATGATTGTATGAATGAATTTATTAGGCAAACTCTTAATTAGATTTGAAAAAAAATAAAAAATACGCTTATATTATTTAAAACTGTTGATTTGTTTGACTCTTTCCTATAAGTATCAATTCAATTCATTTAATTCAATTCCATCAAATTTATCTGCTTGTGAACATTTAATATACACTCGCTCGTAGAATGATTGCAATTGAAATCGTACTTGTGCATTTACAGCGTATGGAATTGTGCTAATTTATATTTTATAAATAGTTTATACTGAGAACTGGATGTTTATGAAAATTTTCTCGTAATGTTTATTCTACAGATTAGAATAAAGCGGGAAATTTATAAATCGAAGCGTATTTTCATCGACTTATTCAACATTATTTCAGTTGACAATAATCTTTATACATCAACTGATTAAATTCAAGATTCTGAAAGTAGAATTTACTTTTTTTTTATTTAGAAAATGTTAAGTACTACATTCAGGAACAAAATTATATTCCATTCATTGTATTAACAAGGTTCTTAAAATAATTTAATATTTATTTGAATATAAAACATTCTCGAATACTTTCCATCACATTCAAATTCAAGCTTTGAACATTTGATATCAATTTTTAGATCATACCAAATTCAAACAACCATCCCCAACACAAACACCACAATATGCTTACATACAACAAACCCAACCAGCCAGTCGGGTTGCCAGTTGTCCTTTATCAGAAGGGAAAGTCGTCTTTTATCAGAAAGAAAAGTCGTTTAAAATAGTTTTCTGTTCTTGACCTATATTGAATTTTGAAAAAATGACAAAACACCTTTATTTTGGAAATTTGGAACTAAAAATGTCTTGCTGATAAATGGTAACGTTTTAGTATTGTAATTTGAACAATTAGTAGTACAAATATAATTTTTAAAAATTCATTTTCGATGAATTATTATACCGTTCCATTAGACATAGTAAAAGTTGAATCACTTTCTAAAGAAAAAAGTATTTGTTTGCATAAAAGCAAATTTTATTATTTAAAGTCAACCATTTGTCTTTTGTTTTGTGAAACCGATTACATATTAATAAAAATTTCGCCTAATGGTGTTAATTTTTCCTTATTTCAACATTTTATGTTTGATGGGGGTAGTAAGTTGGAAACCCGGTCCCAAAAATCTCTAATAAATCCATCACTGCATATTTCAAAGTATCTTTCATCCACGATAGACTTGGCAACCCTAAACATAATAATTTTTCAACAATTGAGGGTCTCGGTGGTAAATAGTGCTAAGTTACATTTGTCATTTTTGGAGATATTAAGGCAAAAAATTAAATGGTCACAGTTTCAATCATGTTTTGGTCAGAATTTTAATCAAAAACGGTCAGAATAAAGTGATGAATTGTCAGAACAAAATAATAAATGTTCAGAATTTAATAACGAAACAGTCAGAATAGGTTAGGTTAGGGTTCTCAATATTATTCTGACCATCCCCTATATAAAATCACGGATTTCTGTGTGTCTGTTCGAATGACGCTCGCGACTTCTTATAGTATTGATTCTAATATTGTCTTTATGCGTATACAGTTAACGTCTATAATATGATGCTTATTACCCGCTAACTACTGGCTTTGTCTATATGCACGTATTAGTGACAATAACAAATGAACTATTTTGATTTTATTATTTAAATATAAATATTCAAATCAGGTACTGGTACCGACTTTAAAATAAACACATACACATCCCGATGTTATTAACATCGAGCCTGTATATTTAATATGAATTCTGACAAACCCAGTAAAAAATCTGACCATTTAAATAGTAGCCTTAAGAAAATCTTTTCATAAAACAGTTTACGTGCATTTAGTTACAAATAAAACTAGGAGCAACCCGTCATAGTAATGTAATCTTTTGACAGGACATGGAATTATCTATTAATTTCTGCAGTAAAAGTACTAATTTTTGTAGCAAACAAAAGAAACTCAATTTTTGGCGCTTAACACAATTTACCGCCGAACCCCTCAACTGATACCGATTTCCACACTAAAAAAAAAACCCCCACAAACAAACATCCGTCCCCATCGCCGACAAAACCCCCCCAAACAAACCGCCTACCGCGCAGAAACGTCAACCGACACACACACGCTCCCCCCCACCCCGCCCCGCCGCGCGAGGGTGACCACGCGTGCGTCGCGCCGCGGGCCCGCGCCGCGCATGCTCCTCGGCATGCCCTACGTCACGTACGCCGGTGACGTCACGCGCTCCGCCCACGCGCCGTTGGTGTTGTCGCCGTCGGTGCTGGTGTTGTTCTTCGGCGGCTACGTCATCGGGGCTGACGCCGGCGCCAAACTGTTGCACTCACGTGGTTGGCTGCTGGTGCGCGGGAGATGGTCGCCGTTGTTTGTGCGTTGTTGTTGTTGATGATGGTAGGGTGGCCATTCGTACGGTGCTGATTTTTTGGGCTTTGTCCTGATTTGTTGTAAAATAAAATCGGTACGGATTATAAGTTAGGTGACCATTTTTTTTTTCAAAGTAAATACCGGTACATATTTTGAAAAATTCATGGGGGGGGATTTAATTTTCCTGCGTCACTTTTTTTTTAGTAATACATTAATTATTGAGTTTTTGGAGATGGCGTTTCGGGGAGTGGGGGGGTAGACACGAAAATTGTGTTTTACCCCAGGCGCTATATACTCTCGCTACGCCACCACATTCACTTATATATGGGTAAATCTGTACTGGTTTTATTTTACAACTAACCAGGACAATACCCAAAAAACCAGTACAAATGGTCACCTTAGATTAAGGTGATCATTCGTACTGATTTGTTGTAAAATAAAATCAGTACAGATTAAGGTGATCGTTCGTACTGATTTTTTGGGTTTTGCCCTGATTTGTTGTAAAGTAAAATAAAATCAGTACAGATTTACTCAGAGTATTTAGCGCCTGGGGTAAAACACAATTTTCGTGTCTACCCCCTCCCGAAACGCTATCTCCAAAAACTCAATAATGAACGTATTGCTAGAAAATAAGTGATCCAGGAAAATTCAATCCCTGAAAATGTGTACTGATTTTAATTTTGGAAAAAATGGTTACCTTATGATAGTTGCTTTTCGGTTGAATGATGCGGGAAAGCTAGGTTCGTTCGGAAGTTGTTGAGATGTGGCATGGTCGTCTCGCCGTTTGTGGGTTGTTATTGTTGTTGTTGTTGTTGTTGATGATGGTGGTGGTTTTTCGGTTGGATGATGCGGGAAAGCTAGGTTTGTTCGGAGGTTGTTGAGATGTGGTTTTTTTGCGCGGTCGTATCGCTATTTATGCGGTAGATATGTTTTGTGATGAACCGCGCAAATGGAAAACGTGAAAAGTAAAAACCGCGTTAACGGAGACTTTGAATAGGGAGATTGGTTCAGAACAATCCGTTTAAAAAATATCTAAAGTACGGGACTTTGGAGTGAATACTTTTGAGTTACTCTACTCCGATACTAAAATATTTTTTTAAAATTTCTATTAGTTATTAAAATACACGAATATGCAACCACAGTAATCCCCCCCTATAATTTCAAGATAGGTTCGACGTTATAGGGGGGATTTTACGAAATCAATAAATGAAACATTTCATTTTTCTTTTTTTTCAAAATTAAAAAAAAAAATCCGAAAATTCCACAAGAAATCTCCACGTTCTTATCGTAACGTGCTCATAACGTTTAAATAATTGGAATAATAAAAAGACATAGGACATCTGTTTTGTTTTTGTACTTTATGTTAATTGTTCATATCTTTAATTGAATTTTAATCGAAAATCTATTCCGTGCTATGTTTTATGGTCGTATGCAAACATATGTGATGTTTGTTGCAGGTCAAGGTTTTATACGACATGAACGAAAGTTTATCAGTTTTACTGAAATTACGGATTCGTAATGCATTGAATCATCGGCGTTTTTATATCCAGACAATGTACATTGCGTTATTAGTTTCTTTTTCGTTTTTCCTCGGAATTTCAATATCAGGTCAACTGTTCACAGATTGCGTAAATTGTCGCTTAACTTAAATTATTTGTATATTCTCGATCTAGTCGAATCGTCGATTAACGTATCGAACATTGAAATTATTCTTTGCTGAACGGTCTCGGGTCAATGGCACTTATCCAAGTACTGATTTATTGTCGATCGACTTGCCGAATCTGCATTTGACACGGTTATATCAATTTAATGAGCTATATATAAAAATATTTGCATAAACGTTTTGTGTCGAAGAATTTGCTGAAAAAAAAATATAGTCCAGAGTCATCGGCCTATCGTTGATTTCCCAATCGTTCTGTTTTGTTTCTGACCTTGTGTGTTAAGTGTTAAACATTGCTAAAAAATTTCAATTTGCAAAGAAAGGATAAATGTAGTCTAATTTTGTACTTGTATATTTCGAATTTGATATTTTATGTAATCTAAATAAGAACAATTGGGGCAAATCCGGTCGATGACTCTAACAATAAGAGTTTTATCTTTACAATGTACAACTGTGGTAAATCCTTTATCACAAAATATTTTGTTTTCAATTAAAACTGGGATTGTTTTTTTTATTTCTCTAAATTATCATCGAGTGGTTAATCCGGATCTTATTATAATAATATGGGCACTAAAAAAAAATATTTGCGAAGACATCGAAATTTTTCGTATGCAGTAATTTTACGGCATGTCGAAGTTAAAATCAACATATGAACGTGTGAAAATCTAAATAAAAGCTTCAAAATTAATCGTCATTCATCTTATCGGTATTGCGTGATCGCAAACTATTCTAGATTAGATTATAGTTTCAGATACGTAAAATCGTAATCGTTCAAATTTATTGATCTTTGAAATGTCAGATTGAGCAAATCGTTCACATTTTGACTTGTAATTTCCCAGCCGAGATTAGTCGTTGTACTAATCTAGAGCAATGACTAATTTCTTCGAGTCTAATCGGATGACGTTGGCCTGTCATTCTCACGTGGCTGGAAGTGTTTGTCTAAGTATGGAGCTTTCGCATTTATTTCTAATGGAAAAGTTCTTGACAAATGCATCGTGTTGTTCGAGTGTTTTTTTGCATTGAATTTTGAAAGTTTCGATGCGTCGATGTTGCCTTTCATTTTAATTAAAAATAATAAGTATTTATCTGATCGGACCGGTTGGTCTTTTGTGTATGGCAGAATTTTACAGTTTTGGTTCTGCGAATTCGTATCGGATCTAGTTATCGTCTATCAGTTTTTTTTTAATCGCGAATACGATTTTCTAAAAATACGATTCCTATGCGAGTTTATGCATAGTGCGAAACAACGTTTTGCTTTCAGAAAATCTGCTTCGCAAACATTAAGAGCGGTTTTCGTATTTCACGCCGGTCGAAACACCTTTTTAATTAATTTCAATATCTCGACCCTTTAATTATTTTGTGAATTACAAAAGCGAATACACGATACGGCGGCTAATGCGTTTTTTTTCCCCACTAAAATTCTGAACAACACGAAGCGTCACTCGTTATGTTTTTTCGTGTCGAAAAATTAGTTTCACCCAAGAACCGTATAAATTACACACACTCTCTGAATATTTTATCTTTCAAAACGACATCGATAAAAACTACAATCACAATCATCTCCGGTTCAAAGTTTACACGATTTGCGCAATCGACCGACAACGTCTACCACTCACAACAACCCTCGTCGCTTTTTTTTTTGCGTCTCTCTCACTTAAATTCCATTTCGATCGATACTCGGACAATTCGCCGAATGCACTCGTCGACTTCTCGATTATTCGAAAACGGCGTGCGTGCGTTGCATGCGAGTGCACGCATCGCACACGACCCCCCCCCCGTTTCCATTTCGACGGGTCATAAACGCATCTATGTTTATATCGAAAAATTGTACAATATCGATGTGTATTATTTGAAAAAAAAAAATTATATACAAATTTTTCGTTTCAAATTAGCACTTTTTCATTTCAAATTAGCAATTTTTTCATTTCAAAGTAACACTTTTTTAAAAATTAAAATTTACAAGTGTTGATTTGAATTGAAAAAATGTTGATTTGAAATGAAAAAGTGTTGATTTGAAATGAAAAAGTGTTGATTTGAAATGAATCTGTTGTTTTGAAATGAAAAAGTGTTACTTTGAAATGAATAAGTGTTACTTTGAAATGAAAAAGTGTTTCTTTGAAATGAATAAGCGTTACTTTGAAATGAAAAAAATGCTAATTTGAAATGAAAAAGTGCTAATGTGGAATAAAAAACGTGTACAATAATAAACGAGCGTAGTTCACGAAACATTGTTCGTGCGTAAAAACGCTATATACAAAATAACGTAATATAGCGGCCGGCTTTAGTGTACGCGTGACGCGCGAACAACGTGGACGCCTTCAGCCATGCTGCTGCTGTTACACGATCACAAAGGTCAATTTTTACGTCTAATTAATCTCAAACACATCCTTCATCATATTCAGTCATCGATTATATAAAAAAAAAAACGATCGAAATCATCATCAGACGCGATTGATTGACAACAATCGCGCGGGCCGGTCGGAGAGCGCGCGCGCGCGAAACGTCCCGTACAATAAATTATTCTCCTCGCGTCGCCGACGTCGATTTATCATAAAATTATATATATATACACACATACAAACCGTGCGTCAGAACCGAGCGATCGATTCAAAAATAAAATAGGGCTTCATCATTCCGATTCGGTGTATGTGCATCGTGTTCTAAGACGGTCACGGTTGAGCGGCAGGTTCTTGACCCGTCGCCGTTTGACGGCTGCGGCTATAATGCCATAGAGGCAGATGGCCGTAACCACCGATTGTCGTCGGAAGCAGATGCCGCAGGTGCTAAAGGAAGGAGGAAGAAGGATTCGAGGAGGGAAAAACGCGGTTGCGCTAGACTCTCATGCGTCGATGCACGGATGCGTCATGCTCTCGTCTGGGACGTGAGAAATCTCCGGTCGATTCGTCACTGCTCGTGCCCTCTGATCCGAGACGCGAATAGCTTCGATCTATCGGAAATGTATACTGCCTGTTGTTTTTTTTCGTACCGGATGATCGTTGAGTGCGGTTTAGGGGCTTCGAAATGGTACGATAATGTGCCGATCGGGATGTGTATCAATATTTAAGTCGGCGGAAGTGTGTCACGAACGCAGATCGTTATTTATGAACTTGCAATGTTTACATGTCATTTCTTTGTACGCTCTTTGTTCGCCGAGTTGGGTATCGCGTGGAAGCCGACGGTTCGATTGCGAACGTTTTGTTTGTGTACATTGTAAATTTCAAGAATACACACCGCGACGGAGGATACAAAATAATTTATACGAATGAAATATGCAATCGGCGGCCTTCGAAATTGTTTTTTTTTTTTATCGATCGGATTTATGTAAGGAACGATCGTCAAAACCAGAATGCGATGCTGATGGTTTTCCTTATCAAATGATGACCCCTGACTCGATGATGTAAAACCGATGGTTGTCTTCTTTATATCCGCTGGACTTGCAGTAGTGAAGCACGCTCGGTACGTGCACTTTCTTCTTCAATAGATCCACGGATACACTTTTGCCGTTAGGTCTCGAAATGGGCCTTTCGATGGACTCGAGTTTACGCGTGTTGAAGAATAAAAAAAGAACGAGCGACGAGAACAAATGGTTCGAATTCCTCAAAACCCACGACTCTTTTATTTATGAATATTTTTTTTTCGTTGAAAAAGTGTACCATTTAGTGTTGTGCATGTGAGCGTGTGTTCTTTATCTTGTTTGAACTGTACATTCTTTTCTGAGCTCTACGTTTCCTCGGATGACTCGATTTTCGTATCGAATTGTCTTGTCCAATTACTGCGCGTCATTCGTTATTTTACGCGGTTCTCGAGATTACGTGTGTTGATGTAGCAAAATGTAAATAATCGATTGTTGAAGATAACACAATGTCGTTTGTAAGTGTTGCGTACGTCGCGGTTGCGAATAACGATTTTGCAAGGTTTATTTTGCGTACGAGCAACTTTATGACTGTCATAAAGCGAGTTTTTTTTATATTTAAAAATAATATTCAATAGAATGATTTATTACTTAAACGTTTGTTTGTATATTTCTGAGTAGTTAACATTATCTGATTAACAAAATGTTGGAACATTTTGACATACGTGTTAATACATACTGTACAATTGTGCAAATATATTCGTTTCGTCGTTTAGTTTAATGTCTCGCAAAGCGCTTATAGTAGATCTGGTATGACCTCGATACGGCTTATCGAATGTACACAAATACATTTAATATATTAAATTTATATATTACAACGCACGCTTTTGAAGAATTTCACGACCCTGGACGAGCTGCGGAAACCCTTTTCATACAACTCACAAAGTCCCCTTCATTGGAAGTTTCGAAAATCCGAACCAAGTATGAGGGCTGGGACAATCACAATAACTTCATTGTTATGCCTATGTATGCTAATCGATAGGCTGTACCATTTTTTTTTAGTTCTCCCTTTAAACTGCTCCCATGAACCCTTTTGAGACTTGGTTAGTTGGTTCCTGCGAGATGTGGGTCACGTAAAAATAATTCGAGTATGATACATGTCTGTTTTGCGAGATTTGTTTTGGAATATTGGTCGAGTTGGTTTGCGAATATGTGTTATTTTGTTGTTGATTTATTAGCATTTGTAATAATGTTTTTTTTTTTTAATTGTTACAGATTTGGATAGACACAGTAATCGTAGATCGTCTGTGTAAGCATCTTCATTTTTAATTTCATTATGGATACATCAATGTGTTCTATATCTTATATATTTTTGTAGGGAACTTGAAAGAGATTTGCGTTTGACCGACAGTGAAGATGAGGCTCGGAAAAGAATGCACTGGTGATTATCATATTGGTTGTCTTAGTTATTTATTTTTCTTATTTTTATATATTATCTCATATGTTAATATTATTTAGTGTGACGGCTTCTCCTCCTGCTGGAGTCAGTTCGTCTGACAGTGTATCAACTGACAGCGATACCGACTCCTCTAGTGATGATTCAAAACCAAATGGTGTGTAAATTTTTTAATATTTAATAATAAAATTTATACAATAAAATCGTTTTAATGTTTATTTTTCATATTTAATAGGAGCTGTACTTCCCGAAGCCTCGCCGGCACCTGACACTGAAGAAACACCTGAGGTTGTAGAAGGACCAGGTGAAACGGCAGCTGTTCCTCCTCATCATAGGTCGTCTTGGAGTCTTAGAAATTTTGCTCCTCAACCAATCGGTGCACCTGCACAAGTTCAATCTTCAAGTCCTAGAAGTAACAACAGCCATTCAAGTCCAGTTCGAAATGTTAAAAGTAGCCCAAGAAGCAACAGAGTCAGTCCAAATCGAGGTGTTAAAAGCAGTCCAAGAGTAAGCAGCCGGTTAAGTCCTAGAAACAACAGATCTAGTCCAAGGCGTCCTAAAAGTCCTAGAGGCATTAGGATAGGAGATTCTAAAATCAGTAATATATCATCTACAGCACCCGGTTCTAATACCAGTACATCAAGTAATACGAGTGGAAATAATATCGAAAGCGACAGTTGTTCTGATTCCAAAGAAGTAGACTCTAAAGATGTTGAAATTGCTCTTGCAGAAGCTAAAGGAAAAGCTGGGGTATGTATTTGTTATAAGAAATAGTTTATTTTACAATTAGAAATTAACTCTAAAAATATTTTTGTTTTAGATTCTACTATCTGATTTTTCGGATTCAGATTTATCTGGAAGCGATGTTAGACCGCCAGTTCATTCTGATGTATCAAGCTTCGACCGAAGTAGTGGTGCAAACAGAGGAAATAGAATAGGCTCTCGTCGGTCACCTAGAACTCCTGCTAGACCAAGACCACATTCATCTCCTAGTGCATCTGAAGATGAAGCTCCTAGGCCACCACGTCCAGACCCTGAAAAACGTAAAGGCAGAGGCCGTCCACGCAAATTACGGACAGAAGAAGATGCCGTTAAAAAAAGACGTGGTCGACCTCCTAAGCCTAAAGTAACTCCTACTATTCCTGTGCGACCACTACCATCTTCTAGCGATGAAGAAAGTTCTCATTCTAGTCCTCCAATTCCAACGCATAGTGATAGTGACCCAGAGTGCTCAACAGTTGCTTCAACGGTTGATAAGAAGAAAAAAGATACATTACGTAAATTATTTTGTTCTTCGATAGGCGGTGCGAAAGGTGGGGGTAAAGGTGGTGCTAAGGGAGGTAAAGGAAAAGGTCAAGTGATGATAATTGAAGCTAATTCGTTAGAACATTACAAAGATGACGATATACTTCAAAGAAGACTCAAGGAAGAAGAACAATCACGTAAATTAAAAGATGAGGAGGCTACACATAGAAAAATGAAAGAGACTGAGGCATTATTGCAACGAAAGAGAGAAGAGGAGCACAGAAAAAGGCAGGAGGAACTAGCATCACAAAGAAAACTTAAAGAAGAAGCATTACAGAAACGCAAAGAAGAAGAGATTAGAAGGAAATTAGATGAGGAGAAAAGGCGAGATGAAGAGAGAAGGAAAGACGAAGAAGAAAGGAAGAAATTAAAGGAAGAAGAGACACTTAAAAGACGGAGAGAAGAGGAACTATTAGAAGAAGCCATGCAGGCTAGACGTTTGCATGATGATGATGTTGTTCAAAAAAGACTTAAAAGTGAAGAACCAAGTCAACGAAAAGTCAAAGACGACGAATCATTACGTCGACGTTATACAGAAGAACATGTTCTACAAAGAAAAGCTAAAGATAGTAGTTATTCTCCAAGAGTGTCGAAGGATGACGATGCACTACAAAAAAGGATACGGGAGGAAGAATCCAGTCAGAGAAGAATTAAATTAGATGATAGTATAGAAGTTATAGCCAGTCCTCAATTGATGGTTCACATAGATTTGTGGAAATTGAGTTCTGATTTTGTAGATCACCTCAGGTTAGAACATTCGCGAAAAAGGCCCCCTCCACCTCCACCTGCACCTCCTGATAAAAGAAGTAAAATAGTCAGACAGGTTAAACAGATTTGTTTTATAATTGCAGATTGAGTCAATTTATTTTTCTAATTGATTTAATTTTGTTTCATATAGAACCCTGAAGTTACTCCAACCAATCACGAGCGAGCGGGAAGTGTTGATCTTTCCAGGAATTGTAAGACACAACCGTTAGCTTATTATTCATATTTAGAAAAAGGTTATCAAGATTGTTCATCAGATGAAGAAAGGTATATTTTTATTATTGTTTATATTCCTATGTATCATTTGAAAATTAATTATTAATTATTCTTCTTTCTATCTATTTGCAGTAGGGACCATAAATTTTACTTATCTGAAGCAATGCAATTACGACAACAAGCTGAAAAAGAAACAGATTCGTTAAATCGAATCATGCTTTATCAAGAAAGTGTGCTTTGTTTCGTTCTCACTGGTCGTGTGCTTGAATTGGAACTAGATACTAAAAAGGCCTTTACAATGTATCGAGAAACATTAGAGTATATTAAATCTTTAAGTTCTATGCCTGCTCGTTGTAGAGCTTCACAATATTCAACAACCTTCGCAAAGTTGGATATATTAAGGTAATGAATATTTTCCAATGAAATTGAGTCTTTCAATTTTTTAACTTTATTCAAAATTATGATTTATAATCTTTTTTGTAGTTATCGATGCCAAGCTTTACTTTGTTTACGAATGTTCAAGATGTACAAAAGAGAAGTGAAAGAGTACAATAAAATTTTACAAGATTACCAGGCCCAAAAGGTAGGTTTTTAAAACAATTAAAAAAAGTACATTCAATTTGTATTATTAAAATCACTGTTTCATTTTTCATATTTAGGCGTCGGGCTGTATGGACGCTGTTAATGCAGTCGGTACAGTTTCACCACTTTCCCCAACACCAAGTCCAGCAGGATCTATCGGATCCGTTGGTTCTGCGGGATCTAGTAGTAGTGGCTACGGATCAGGCTCTTCAGGTGCGCCTGCAGCCACACCTCATCACACACCGGGTCCAACACCAACACCAGCGGCAGCCACCATAACGATGCCATTATCTGCGCATAATGCATCGATACTCCTAGTGAAATATTATACGTTTTTACACATGGGTCACGATCTTTGGGACCAAGCCGATTCTCTTATTCGAGAAAACCAGTGGACAGGTATGTTTTTTTTTTAACACTTTACCGACCGGCTATTGAAACGCCAACGACCGCACGGTTTTGCGCAAAATTGCATTTTTCAGCGCAACCTACTAAAATCGTCATAACTTTTTATTTATTTATAAATTTTTACAAAACTATCAGAAATCATTCAATACGAATTTATACAAATTATTATATAGAATATAATATTTCAAAAAAGTTGAAAACAACTGACAGTACTTAAATTCATTTTATCTTGGGTCTAATGAGTTACGCTAAATAAAAACATGGATCAGATCATTTTACAAAAGCTAATATCAAAAAAAAAAATATGTGAAAAAAATACGAAGTTTTAAAATGATCGCTATGTCTTGAAAATAAAAAAAGATGAATATATTTTATCAATAATTAATTTTTCATTCATTTGTCCTGCCATCTTTTGTCGAAATTTCGAAGTATAAAGGAAGCGCAATCGTATATTGACGAGCAAAGTCAGATGTATTTGAGGACGCAACGTTCATGTCCGCGGTCGTTTGTGCAAAATAATCGAAGGACGCGATTTTGGTGTCTGCGGTCGGTAAAGTGTTAATATTTCGGTCAACATTAACGATTTCGAGTGTTTGATCATGTTACTTCTCGTTTCAGATTTATTTGTCAGCGTGGATAGAGTTTGTGGTCCACTCACCATGCATTCAACGTTTCGTCATCTCGTAAAATATGTGCGTTACGCTTTGAAAGTATTAAAAACTCAAGGCAGCAGGCACAGTACGTGAGGATGGTTGCCAGCACTTGCCATGCGGTGAGTGCACAACTTTTTCGGGATTCATCGTTGAAGCGTTTTACAAGTTATTCAACATCTTGTACCTGTGATGGTTATTCACACACATACTCTAAGTTGCACTATATTACATATAAAGTTGTGATTGTTATTGATATACACTAAAAGTTGCAGTAAATTACATATGATGTTGTGACTTTTTAAGATTGTTTTTTGTTATGAAATAGTTATCTTGTTCTGAATTCAATGCAGTTTTTCTTCAAACGGTTCACATTCAAGTTTTCAAATCAAAAAGTGTAGTTTTTTCAGTGGCCTTTTGAAATATTAAAAGTTAATGTCCATTATAATACATATGTGAACTCAAATTTGGTAATTTGTTTTTTTCTTTATTATCTCCAACATTTAATTACAATGTTAAAGAAAATCTTAAAGTATCTGATTGAATAATGTTTAATTATAGTTTTAAATGTTTGTAAAGTAATAAAGAAAGAACATTGTTTGAAAATTATTTTTAAAATTCTTCAAATTTTATGATGTCGAAACGTGACATCTGTTTTAATTAAATAAATATATATTTATATATTGAATGTGCATGATTAATTTGTTTCGATTTTTCTGCATCAAAGATTTTTGTTTATTTTTTTAAACATTTTGCTCAAATTTTCTGATTCCGTTACACAAATGTAATTTTCATACTGAAGTATTTCAAATCAAAAGCTTTTTGAAAGTGTTATCATGATTTCATTTAAATGAAATTTAAATGCTTGATACAAAAATAATATTCAGAAAGTTAATTGGTTGTAAATGTTAACTTCACTTATTTATATTTTTTTCATTATTTTTGTAACGTTTGTTTTGGAATCTATGCATGATTTTATTAGTAAGAATTTAATAATGGCATTGCTTAGTATATGAATTGTATATAATCATATAATTGTAGTTTTATATGATTAAAATAGTGTGATATGTTATTTATTCTAATTTTATTACAATTGATGTGTTGTTGAAACGAAAAGCTAGAATTCTTATTGTTGTTTTTATCTGTTGATTTTGTACACTATTTAAATACAATTGAAATGATAATCTCCATCCTAGTTTGCATTTTTAATACTGCAATTATAAATTATTTATTTTTGTACGTTGTGATTTTTTATTTTACTTCAAAAAGCTTTAAAGATATAAATTATCAAAAGTAATTATACATTTTACTTTTGGATTTGATTTGATTACTCAAATAAAATAAATATCTTTAAAAAAAGCAGTATCAAGATAATACAAATTACTAAACAAATGTCAATTCTAATTTATCAGTAAATGACAACCATAGCTAGTAATACGAAACAAAAACATTCGTGTATTCTAAACTATTTAAAATTCTAAATTTTGTTCTCAACCTTTCTAAATTAGTCAATAGGAATCTTTTTTTAGTGTGCATCTTTTATATGATTTACAATAAAATCTTATTAAAGATTTTTTTATTAAATTCCCATTTTTTTCTTTTTTCATTTAATCAAATTTAGTCACAAAAAAAAATGCCAGTGATAAAATCAAAACATTGTCAAACAATGACAAAATCTTTCGATACAATTCTAGTTTTTTTTTTTTTGCTTCGGTGTACCTCTGCTCGTAACATTCAGTTCGTATTCACGTCAATTTTGTAAGATTATCAAATCGTAAAGCAGAACCGTTTTCTGTTGATATTTTGAATCTGTTATTTTTTTTATTGCCATCAATGTTTCGTGCATTTGTAATTATGTGTCTAAATGTGTATTAATTACCGAACAATTGAACCGATTGTATTTGTAATTTTCAAAACCCCTTTAGTGTAAATATCTTCGTTTCACATATTATGTATGGTTTTTTTTCAACTATTACGAGACGATCGTCAGGGTATTTTGCCCAAGGATATACGTAAGCAAATTTTAATGAAACGAATTGTTTTTAAGTTATCGTAACTACAATTACGAACAAAAAAATACATTTTTTTTAAATTTATAAATTCGTTGTTATGAGAAATGTGTTTTATTCAATTATCTTCAGTTTTAGTAAAATTATTTTGTTTTCGCTTCAATGCATGTTATTGTAATTTATTTTTATAAAAATGAATAGTTATTATAGCATCTGCACAATTGTTATTTCCCGTACACTTATGTATTTTTATTCTTTTATCTCTCATAATAGTTGGAAATAGTGTACTTAATAAAATTGTACTCGTGTGTCTAATATCGTATTTTTATATAGTCATAAATTGTATGAACAATAGTGAAATAATATTCTGGTTAGCTTATAGTGCCTTTACGAGATCGCTTTTTTTCTTGCTCAGTTGAAAATAAATACTAAAACTATTAATGAACGACACCTCCATTTTCCAGCGTATTTTGTTAACGACAATATGTTATTCGACAATTATCATTTATAATTGAATGAAAGGAATATAACAAAGTTTAATGTTTTAGAGTAAATATAAAAAGTGCTGTTATATATCTACAATATTAATCAAATTTTTAACTCAATTTCACAATAAATAACGAGTGACTTAAACAAATATAAAAAGCATTATTTAAACGAATCAAAACGCCCGCACGAAACTTTACAATGCGTCCTTAATCAAGCATTGTGAACGACAATCAATATTTTTCTGGCTTTTCATCGTCGGATACGCGCGAAAGAGCCTCGGTACATCAATTCACGTACACATCGGAGACACATACGACAGATGCACACATCAGTTAAGTTTAAAGGAGATATGAATATTTATATTACTAAAAATGCAGAGTTGCCTTTTCTCATTTTGTAGGTATTATACAGAAAATAATCTCGCCCATTGTTCACGTAACAGTGTTGAATGCAATCTTTAGCAAAGGAGTCTATTGTAACTGTATATTCATATATTAATATAACATCTAATACATTAGATAAATTATTGATTTGTATAAGTGGTTTTATATAATTGAATCAAAAAAATATTTGTATATAATATATATTTAAAAATATATACATACTATTAATATTATTAATTATTATAT
>JAOXNN020000012.1:330569-353058 GCA_028571205.2 Hydropsyche betteni
AATATTATTAATTATTATATTATTATATACGATAAGTTGATATATTTTTGTAAATAATGTTAGCAATATGTTAAGGCAAATATTTGTAATTTTGGGAACTGGTTCTTAGATATTTAGATAACGTTTACTTAAAAAAATCCATACAAAAAATTGTCACATAAATATTGAAAAAAAAATTGTAATTTAACGATATATATTTTCATTAGATTCACACATAATGTGTGTCTACATTATAGAAAGAACCCTAGCCATAAAGATATTAATACAAATAATTGTGTGTATTTTATAAAGTAGAATGCTTCTCACACTATATAAATAATATACACTGAAATGTGTATGATATACATGTAATATTTAGCAATTTGTAAGTCAATATTTAATGTTGATAAATCTCAAAATTTTATAGTTGAATTTCATTGTGAGTATACTGTCTATATTATATATTATTCGAGTAAATTTAAATTTATACGGCACTCTTTTGGTCGGCATCGGGTCGTTTCCGTCGTTCAATTGTCGTAAATCGAGTGTAAAAGTACGGAAACGGAACGGGCCATTGACGAAAAACTGCCAACAGTTTCAAAGTGAATTCAATTCGTGGGAGACATTTACGTGTTTAATTTTGAATATTTATACTAAAGCATATCAAAATCTACTAGTTTGGGACATTGCAACTCAAATGAATGTATGTGTATCATTTCTTTTCATCAAAAAGTTTCCGAACAATTTTTAACACTTAAGTATGTTATGGAACACTGTATAATGATCGATTTAATTTTTATAGTGATTTATAAAGTACGAAATTTGATTCAATATGGTTTACGTGACCATCGTTAAATTTTTGTGAAGCTTAGATCATTAGGCATCAATTGAATTCGCTAAATGTGTGTACTTAAGTGTTAAAATGTAGCAAAAGAGACGTATATTTAACATTTCGTCGTAAGTGTCAAGTTTTCTTTATACTTTTGAATGTAATAAAGCAGTTTACGTTTTCGTTTTGCTATTTTTGATACTTCGTATATGCATTAATGTGGATCGGATGCAATCGTCTCGTCCACATTAATTCAATTAGAGGCAATAGAGTAACAGTGTCTTATATATTGTAAATATAATTTTCATGCTTTTTAAGCACTTCCGCAATAAACACCAATGCCTGTGGTACATTTTTCGATAGTTTCCGTTTTTGAAATGTACAAAAGGTTGCTTGGTCCTGAACGGATCGGGCGTACGTGACATTTATTTTGAGTTGCATCTTTGAAGTTTTTTACATGTTTATATATCGAAGGTATAGAAGTATCGAAAAATAAAACAGGAATGTCGGTCTGATTGTTCTCTTCGTTTCCCCGTATGTATCTTATTGGAATTCTGATATTCGTAGACTGATCTGGATTTAAAAGTTTAGAAAACACGTTTGTGTTTTGTACATACATGATGCCAAACTTGTACAGTACTGATTATCCGAGTTTCTTTGGTCGTGTTTTTTTTTTGTAAACTGTATATTTATTTTTTTTTTTACATATTTAAAAAGAAAAATGTCATTTCGATTAAGTGATGTATTTATTTTTTTTATTACATTTGATGACCATTACCAAATTTTCGTGGATTGCTTGTGTCTAAAGCTAATAATTTATTTTGTATTGTATATTGTTCCCAAAACATTTTTTTCTTAATTTATCATTTTGTTTTTTTTTTGTATGTTGTTAAGAGTAATTTTATTTTGTCGAAATGTTTTGTTATCTCTTTTTTACTTTAAAGCGCTCATGTGTTTATAAATTCTAAAAAAATGCATTTGTTACCCTTTTATGAAACTAACTCGGCATTGCCCAGAAGTAATTCCATTGTCCACACGTGATTAATTTTTGATCATTATTTATTTCTTTTTTAAGTTTTTTTTTATGAATGTGTATATGCAGTTTTGCCATTAAAAAGATGTGGTTTTGATTGTTGCCAATGACATTAAGAAATAATTGTTAAAGTTTAAACATACATAAAGGTACACCTGAAGGTTATGAATATATTTTTACATATATGAAAAGATTACACAAATACTATTGATAATTCTTTATTTTTAAGAAAAAAATATCCACTCTACGGATAGGATAATTACCAAACAAAAACTTTTTTGTATAAATACATGATAATTATAGAATTTATTACTGAAAAACAGTGTTTCATTAAAATTTACCCAATTGATATATCATGCAAGTTTGTATGTGAAGGATGCGGGAGGTTTAAATAATTGAAAAAGAATATTTAAATTGAATAAAATTTATTTAAAGCTAGTTTATACATAAAGCGATTGCAAATAAAACATTTCTGTAAATAATTTAACATATTTATCACATCATGAGGGGAGAGAGCACACTTGCAGTTTTAATGATTAAATGATTTTGATTGCAGTTAAATTGTTTTTAACTTTAAAAAAATTTAATTAGTTTTTATAATTTTTATTAGTTTAAAATCTTTATGCTGGGCATTCTCATGAAATGTTTTAAATATTTTCATTTTTATTGTACCATATATTTGAATCGTTCATTAGTTTCATGAAATTTGACGATTTGAATGTAAGTTATTATTCCTTTTAAATATATCCCAGAACTAGGATTTTGGAGATCGGTAAAAAAAAAGCATTGAAAAACAAATTATTTATTTTCAATAATTATGCAATTTCACGAGAATACCCCTCGAAAAATCATTTTTTCAATCATCTGAAATAAAATATAAAAATATACATGCATGCATACCAGTCACTAACCGCTTGGATGAGAAAAATTGTTTAAAATATATCACTGAACTAAAAGATATGACAGTCTAAAAAATTACCATATTCTAAGTCCAATATTTCATTATCATGTTAATTTTCCCCTCCAGTTCAAAACTAAGGTATTATCAATATATTCAAATATTTTGTAATAACAGTAAACACATTATTTTTTATTAAATTAAAATCTATATACACTAAAATAACATCACAAACTGGAATTCAATGTACATTCATGCATCAATTACGAAAGATCCTTCCATATTATGCAAGATATTTTAGATGAGTCTTGACAGTAAGAAATTCAAATTTCGTATTAAATTAATTAGCTGCTACATATCTCGCATTTAGTTAAACTGACGAGAAACATAGGTATTTGCACAACTTTGAATAATGAGCTTGGTGATATTGACTTACGCGATAGATTTTACAAATTGTACAAAATGACAGGTTTGTAATATTTTGCTGGCACATGGTCAATATAATCTGATGGAAAATCAAGTTTTAATTCAATCTACTCAATTTATAAATGTTGCCAATTTGGATTCATAAGACTATTAGTAGATTCAATAGAGCGGGCGATCTCTTCGTGTATTCCATGCCCTAACCACAACATCTGCAGCTTATTATACGTCTCCTCGCATAGATGCAAAGGGTTTCCGCGTCGTAAACCTTGATCCGTTTCTCCGTATTGATCTACATAAGGCGGAGGCACGACGCAGCCTTTATTTGGAGACGCGAGTAAGAGAACTTCGCATTCTCGCACTCGCAAAAAGATCCCGACTCCAGCTCCGCATGTGTGTGCGTGGTAAGTGCAAGCGCCGACCGAGCTTTTGTTCAATTCCACTTGACAACAGTAGCTTTGGGAGCACAGCATTTCTCCGCATACTAAGCACATTGTGGGATTTCTTGAATCTTCTCTGTCTGAATTGGGACATGTAAATAACGATACGGTGTTGATCAATTCGCTGTAATCGTTAGGTAAGGATACCAGTGTGTAGCGTGGTCTAGGTTCTCTGATTCTTAACGGACTTTCTGGTACTTTCAAAAATTCAATTATTTCGGAACGTGAGGTCCATTCTAGCGCCAAATCGTAAACAAGCGGAGAGTCAAATATATTATCGAATTTATCTGGCAAGCCTAAGAAAGCACACATATTTTCAAAAGTGTCTCCATTTAGTTCTGTCAAACACGGAGGTGGAGTTGCGTCAGATAAGAAATGATAGAATAGACAAGCACTACGTAAAAAGCTATGGCATGCTTTTTTGATTGTGTTCCAAACTAGACTTTCATTCATGGAAGTTATGTCGAGGTTTTCTCGTATCATCTTCAACGTTTCTAAAAGTCTGGTGCAATGAGGGATTGTGGAAGAATCAGAAACGGGATTTTCAGAATCTTCTTCCATTTTCACGTCAGCCGAACATTGACTGAAATCTGAAGTCACGATTACTTTAACTACTTGAGTGATAAAAACTAGTTTTAAAGTATATAATCCCATCATCGAACTAATATTGGGTATCGGGCATATTTGGGATTCATTAATAAAAAGACTAGGAAGAGACATTGTTAGAGCTACTAAATATCCAAAAGCGTTCCAATCTAACAAGCATGGCTCCCATGGATTTCGCATGCCTAAGAATGGAGACAGCAATTGTAGACAATGACTACTGACAACTTCCTGCTTAGTGGTGACAGTTCCGAGGACACCGTTTATTCTGAAAATAGAAATACAAATTAATAAACGATAATCAATAAATTGTATTTTTAATAATACGATTCATACCTGATAAGTGCTTGTAGACAATCTCTATGGCGGCTGGAAAGATGTCCTAGTAATGGCCGATTAGAAGCAGCAGTGATTGTTTCTACGGCTAAAAGTGTATAAGCTGAACCAGCCCATGATACGACAGTGGTTAGTCTATTATCATTCGTATGTCCATTATCACCAAACCCTTTATTTAACATAGCCTAAAAATAATTCATAAAATTACTGATCGAGTGTGCTCTACTAAACGTAAAACAAAATTCAAATATAAAAACATACTGTCGCAAAAAGACGAATGAAATCTTTGAGTTTGTCATCGAGTTGAGGAGTAACTACTGGAAATAGTGAAGCAAAACCTTCTCCAGATTCACCTAATTCCTTGGCAACCTTAAAAAACAAATATAATTATGAGATTATCACAATTAAAAAAAATCACATAATTGAATAATACATACTTGTTGCACATGGCATGAGTGGTAAGTAGTAGCTGGAAATTGAGGTGGAGGAGAAGCTGAAGTAGGCTCTGAGCGTGCACGACAATGCAATTCTGAACATGTTTCATTACATTCATGAACTGAACTTTCTAATACCTAAAAAATATAATAGTATTCAATTGATATATTAATAGAAGTAAAATCGATCTTTTTAACAAAACGTACTTTTAATTTTAATACAGATCGCAATCCTCGTATCCATTCATCAAATGTTATATTTTTTTCAACGTTTACTTGTGATTCTTCTTCACTTTGTAAAGAATCTAAAGATGGAATTAAAGGTAGAACTGTATTTGATAAACATTCACAAAGAGGACATAAAAATTCCTGTTTTTCTACATCGAAAGGTGCTGGTTGACGAAGACGGTAAGGTCTGAAATTACCATACATTGTTCATTACTAATGGAAAAATTTAGATCACAATCGACATTACGAACGAATACAAACCTTCTATTTTCTTTGTTTACAACATTATCGTAATATTTCTGCCAACAATGACCATGCATTACATGTCCACAAGTCGAGACATGAGGAGCAGGTCCTAAAGATGATAAAAGGCATGGGGAAGTCAACGTAACTGCCGGAGGTATTCCAGTTCTAAAAAAATAATAAAACCCATAAGAATCTTCTTATAGACATATTCGAAATGAGGTTTATTATTCCTACTTGTTCTGCAACAACACAGTTGACTGCTGAATAAAGCCAGCCAAAACTAACGGAGGCCCCTCCATTGAAACTTGTGTGTCTTCTTGACATAAAATACATGTGTGAGTGCGTTCACTGAACGGCCTGCGACTAGATTTGGAACCCCAAGCAAAATTGTAATTATTTTCTAATACATCCATGTACACTTCGTCCGATGATTCTGATGCACCAGTAGGTTTTTTGTTAGCAGATGTGGATTGATTGCCTAATGGAAACGTAATATATAGTAAAAAAAACAGTATGACGTTTGAATTGAGATTCTTTTAATACAAAAAAAAAATTCAGTTTTATTTCATATTAAAAAATTTCTATTGTAGAAGAAAAAAATGCAAATGTTAAGAATATCACAAGTGAAAATATAATATCTTACTGGTTTCTTCTTCAAACAAAAAGCCATTTTCTTTCATGAAATTATTCTGCATTGCTAACATTTGAGCCATGATTTTTTCACGTTTTTGAGCAGCCATTTTCGCACGCCTTTCCTTTTCCGACTCTGCAAAATATGTTATAAATTGTAACGATTCCATTTTTCAATTTATGGTTCAATATATTCATTGTCGAATTAAAAAAATAATAATACCTTGTTGAGCAAGAGCCGATTCAGATGGAGTATTTTCAACCGGTACTTCTATAATTAAATCGTTTGATTCTTTATTATCTCCTTTACTATTAACATCAGTTGCTGCAACAGCCCTGTGAAAAAAATCGAGAATATGATATTAACAATATGAAATTTTTCTAACTTAAAAAAAGCAAAATACTTTTTGAAAAAAATTCTGACCTATATTTATTCAGCGTCCATGTAAGAAGATCCCGATGAGCATCGACTCTAGCACTATTTTGAAGTTGCATAAGAAGAGCTGGTAGATTATGACGGTTTGCTCTTTCAGTAAAAACTAAAAATGGATAACGACCGCTTTCTTGTTCTTGCAAAGCCATTCCCATTAAATGCAACACCTTGAAAATAAAAGGAAAATATAATAACAATGGCAAATCATGCAAAATGACACAATTAAATCTAGCAACTCACTTTGTGAAGTTGCATTTCGCTAAAAGATCTAGCAGTGAGGTCACAGCTGCGCAATAACACCGTATGAATGATATGCAACATAACGTCACATTGTAACAGATCAGTTAACATCGCAAAAGCGGGAGCTAAATGAGGCATGTCAGGTGGCGGACAACATTCCAATTCACCTGAAATTCAAAAATATGATTATTAATTAATCATAATACTGAAATTAATATGATTGATAATATGTGTGACAGGCATACCAGCATTTTTTCGTCGTTTGCGTTGAACTTCTTCACTTTTAGAAAGTTCTTCTCGAGTGTAATGATAAAAGAAAACATTGTACTCTGAATATAAATGTGGTCGAAGTGAATAAACACCACAACCTTTGCCAGTGACTGGTTTTTTGAACTCGGCAACCTTTAAGAAAAACTTATGTATGAAAATTTTCAGTATATAATATTAAAAAAATATAAGATAAAAACCTCATCAATGACATTTTCCATGCCAGTTTCATGCAACTGATCTTCGGGCAATGTTCTATTAAGTTCAGAATGAGTTAAAGATGCCCCACATAGTTGTTGAATTATTTCTTTTTTGGTGCGTTCTTCAACGGTGCATTCTCCAACTCCAGGTACATGTCGTTCTCCAATGACTAATATAATTTAAAATAATTATGTAAAAAATCAATAATCATATATTGAAAATAATATTAAACAAATCAACACACTTGTAATAAGTAAACCCAAAAATTCTTCAACTAGGCTAATTTTCTGTCTCATTGAATCTTCTTCAGGAGCTCTAAGGTTACTTTCAAAATCGGGATGTGCCCAATTTATGAGGTTGAATTTGTTCAAAAGGTGTATAAGAAATTCGTTACTTTCAATCAATGATGCTCCAACTTGGAGAAGAATAACGTCTCTATCTAACATTTCAGATCTACATTTCACATTATGATAAAAATACAACTGATTAAGTAGTGCGTAGCCATTTCTGCGCCACATGCCTGCATGTACTTGCGCTATCATAGCTTGGGTGCGTAATACAGGTTCTGGAAATAGTCAGTATAGTTAGTAATCTTTCTTACTATTTGATTATTCTGTTAAAAAAGTCATTTTTACCTATTATTTGTTCTGGGGTAGGTTTTGTCGTCAGGGCAAATTCAGTATTATCGAAAATAAGTCCGAATTTATGCAAATGTAAGTGAAGTCCTGCTAAGAATCTGCTCAGTGGGAGGTGAATAGAAACAGGTTGTGATGAAACATCATAAGAAATACACGTTGCACTATGATCAGCTAGTTCTGTTATTGAAAATAAATAGTTGTAATTTTTATACTGGAAATATATAAAACAAAAAAATTTAAACTAACCATGAATGATTGGTGACGAAGCATCTGATGTTGGAGGATTATTGTACAATTGACGCAAAGTAAGCCTATAAGCTTTCACTAAAACAACTTTGTCTGAGCCACACCATTCCAAAGTTAGGCTAATTACAGTGGCCAATTTGATATGTAAGTTGAATGCTGATTCCCATTCTGGTTCAAATTCCATGTGTTGCCCAACCTGTTGAAGGAATAGTTAATATGGATACTTAAAAATGCCGTTTGCACATTGGAAATTAATAAATATAAAATTGTTAAATTTACCTGTCGTACTACAGCATCCATTCCTTGCATCATTGTTAACAAATTTAAAAACAGAGAAAACCCTTGAAGGAAACCTTTCCTTAAATCGTCGGTCCATTTATCAGGTTTAGCACTCAAGAGATATTTGAGATCATATAAAATAAACTGGGCTCTTTTGAACGTTGTATTAGATACGTTACGCTCAAATTCTAACTTTCCTATAAATAATAAATAATTTAAGCCTAACTAATTTTTTTCTTAGTTTCAAAGTATAAGTAGAAATAGGTTTTACTAACCATTTTTATTGCACTTTCTTGCGCATTCTGATAAGAATGTATTCAATAATATAAAGAGGGCATCTTCATGGGCTATCAAATGATGAGCTAACGTAGGTACAGTGTATATTTGAACAGACAATGACGATACAGAAAATGCATGATCGTGATCGTCTCTGATAAATTCTTTGATAACACATGCTATGAAATAATAATATAATAAGTAAGAATCTCAATAAAATATAGTTCCGAATATAATAAATATATAAAATGCATACCATAATTCTTAGTAAAAACAGTAGCCAAAGATTTTTTGGTGTCATAATCCATAAGCATACCAGCAATGAGTAATCTATGCCAAGCCGTGCGGGCAGACTTCCATAGTAGGCAGTCGCGAAGAAGTATCCCTTCAGCTACAGGTACATCTGGAGGACGAGAAGCGAGAGCTGTCATGCTTAAAATACGCCGAAAACCTTCAGCATTAGCAACAAAATTTTGAATCCTGTAGAAAAATCAATAAAATTAATTATGGTACAAATCAAAATATAAATATATTACACGTGATATTAACCATTGCAATAATTTCATAGCAAACATTTGATGCGCAATCAAATGATTATGGACAACATCGACTTTAAGGCTTCTTCCACCGTGTCTAGAAGTGAATCTGAAAAATTATAAATAATTTAGTACAGTTCATACAAAAATATCATTCAATAATAAAAACCTCTAAATTACTTTTCGATTTCTTGTTTTAGTTCATTACAATGTTGTAACGAAGCACACTTAACAACTGCCCTCCCTTCTCGATCTATATTAGTTACATATTCAACAGCATCCCGATGTGAACATTTTATTACACGAATCAAGGTATTAATAACCTATTGAAAATTGGAATATGATTTTATTAATAAAAAAAAAAGCTGAAAAAATATTATATGATAAATTCAAACCTGTTCAAATGTATGAGTTTCATCGTTGTATAGAACTGTACAGAAATTATCAATAGGTTCCATAATTTGAAATACGTCTTGTTCATTATCTTTCAGCCTAAAAGAACAGAACAAATGAGAATAAAGTAAATTTTATGTGAAAAAAAAAGAAATAAAGCAAACCTCAAATCGTTAGGTAAACATGGTGTATGATCTAATGAAAGTAGTTGGAAACAATAACCAAGAGTAGCTGAAAAAGTGACACGAGTTCGAGCACTCAGATCTTCGGGAAGTCCTTGAGGTGCTTCTTGAGGTAACGTACCGACCTATAAAAAGCAATTAGAAAATTCATTTATACATAAAACCACAGGTGTGTGAAAACTATGAAATAATCAAAATATTTATTATTTTATATATTATTAAAAATTATCAACATATAATATTATATGAAAAAAAAGTAGTTAAAATGTTTTTATCGATTTTTTTAACGCATATTTTTGACCTCTGCGATTGCGAAGACAAATGACGTAAATACACCTAGTTTAGCTTCAAATCAAAAAAATATAAACAGCTACTGAAAATCGCAGCACACCTACTAGGTGTATTTCTGGAAATAACATTAATGTACAGCGGAAGAAAAAAGATTGCGGAGCATTGAATTAAAAACACAATATTAAAATTAAAAAAATACCAAGTGGGTTTCGCAAAAAGGTTCACTGCGCCATGCTTCAGTATCTCCACAATCACAGCAACCCCCACCTTTCGATGTGCCCATCTTGTATTTGTGATGACGATGAGGTGAACGTTTAAAACAGGAGACACAAAGCACACAAGTGTCATCCATACCTAATAATAAAGCGCATTATGAACAAAGACCATTGGAAATTCTCAGGAATGCAAATTCAAAACGTAAACATAGACATACCACATTCTCGACAGCTATATGCAGGTTCACCCATTTTGAAAACTCGACCGCATATCGATGGGGCTCTATCAAGTTGTGCTAATTTCTGGAGGGCTTCACTCGGATCTTCACCACCGCATATGAATTTCTCTAAAGGTGACAACAATAGTGCGTTCGCACGTTCTTCATCAAACGACCAATCTAAAATGAAAATGTGAACCGATGAATAAAACGAAATAGTATATTGACGTGAAAATATTTGATAATCATACCTAAACAGTTTCCATTTAATTCTAGTGCATATACTCTTGGAACTATAACCCTCCAATAATCCCTAAAGTGCATTGGGCCTAAAACACCTGCATCCATTTTTTGCTGCCACGATGTAACAGCAGCATCTCCATTAGCTGGTAAGGTAAATTTACTAAAAAATGTTCGCTATATATTATTTAATTGTCGCTTTGATGGGATTGATTTGTAGTTGAAATAAAATTTCATACCTGAGCAAACCTCTCATTTGTTCAGACTCGTCTATTGAATCCATGTCTTCAGTTAGAATTTTTAAACCAGACATAATAAGGCGTTGATGACAATAATTCACTCATTCATCTGCAATCAATAAAAAAAATTTTTGTTAAAACAAAATAGAATCTTCAATGCGACGACAGCCAAATTGGGCACATGAGCATAAAACAAGTTATTATAATTTCCCGACACTACCATAATAGAGATCAATCAAGAACGATGCAGTAAGACCGTGAATTGTGATCTTCCGCCAGTTCGACCTTCCCTTAAAAAGAGATAGGTTATTACAACTCGAGAAAAGGTCAATCGAGATCGCAGATAATCTTTTCAATAAAATTTCATCGTTTCAGCCAAATTTTTCATCGCATACAGTGAATACTTCTGGATTGCCGTACATGAAAATTTGATAGAAATTGCGGGAAGTGACTCGAAATACTTTTGTGTGAGAAGAAAGTAATGTGATTCAGAATCATCTGAAATCGTGTAGTCATGGCGAGCGTTGACGACACCGCTGTTCGAGTTCGACGAACTTTCAGCGTTTTTCTATATATTCCGTCCGAGAAAAAAATCGTGAAAATTCGATTTTCATTAGTGCGTGGTGGTCGTATTGAAATCAGAGGTTATTGGGCCACGCGCTCTCGCATGTATACATATTTTCTGTTTTTGTTTTGAGTGTTATCGAAAAGTGTCGCCATGCTGAGTACAAAAAAAAAATCGATTGTACAGTCGGAAAAAATACGCGTTATGTCACCGCAATGTTTGTTTTCAGAGAAATTGACGTACATTTCAGAAATAGTAAAAAGGCAAAAAATTAAATGGTCAGAATTTTGATCAAAAACGGTCAGAATAAAACGATGAATTGTCAGAATAAAATATTGAATGGTCAGAATTTAATAATGAAACGATCAGAATAGGTTGGTTAGGGTTCTTAATATTATTCTGATTACTTAATATAAATTCTGATGAACCCAGTTAAAATTCTGACCATTCAATATTTATTCTGACCAATGTCAAATAAATTCTGATAAATGGGATAAAAATTCTGACAATTTAAACAGTAGCCTAGTATAAATATGAATTATTCAAAAAGATAGTATCGCAAATACAATTTTCAGACGAGCAAGTGTATGAAAATTAAAAAAAAAAGTATTATGTATTGTTGAATAAACGTCGAAAGTGAACGTTAGATGTTCGCAAGAAAGCAAAGTAATTACCGTTAGAAACTTTCTTCTTTGCAAGAAGACGCGATAATTTCAGTATTCGACCAAATCGAACGACACCCAACAAAGACTCAAACACAAAAATCACCAAAACCATCCTTGCAAAAAGACTCGATAATTTCAGCATTCGACCAAATCGAACGACACCCGACACAGACCCAAACACAAAAACGACCGAAAACAAAACGTCACCGCACGAAAACTCATCGCACATCGCGACACGCGCGGAGAGGCCGCCTTTTGTCTTTCCAACGGTGCAATTGACCCGTTTCGCATGTTTACCTTCCTGTGTTCTATTTCGGAAGCCGAAGAGAGAGAACCGCCTCCCACGCGCGCGTTTCCCTCGCCGCTTGCTCCCAACGATTGCCGACGACGACGATTAGGAGGAGGAGGAGGAGGAGAAGCAGCAGCAGCTAAATCGAGTGTCCGCGTTCAAGGGCCGCCGATAATCGACGTCTGAATTGGCAGAGCGAGGGTGGGCCACGTGCGGAGACCAGATCGGGTCGGAGTCGCGCGAAGGTGACGATCGAAAATAATGCGATCATGCGGGGGACGCGTGCCCCGCGTAGAAAGGTCTGCCAAAGATGCTTCTGAGCATGTTCTGTTGTCAAGGTTGGACTTTCGTTTCGATGGTTGGAAGGAGGGATGGTTGTTTGTCGGTGTTGAGGGTGGATGGCGGCGGTAGGAGGTCGAGGTTGCACGGGAAGGTTCGGGATATGTTTGGAAGTTGGATGGTGAAAGGTAAAGTGAAGAAGGATGGTTGAAGTTCAAGGTTGTGAGAGTTTGGAGATTAGTGATCTATTTGAGATGAACGGTTTGGAAATGGTGCTTTTGTTGAATGTTGGAGATTGAGGGAGAATGGTGATGGTGAAATTCAAGGTCGCATGAGGAAGATTGATAATCTATTAAGAAATTGGATGATGAAAGATAAGGTGAAGATTTTTAGTGTTGAGATTGGACGAGAAAGGGAAGTTCAAAGTTTTA
Organism: Hydropsyche betteni; assembly: GCA_028571205.2. Lineage (NCBI taxonomy): Eukaryota > Metazoa > Arthropoda > Insecta > Trichoptera > Hydropsychidae > Hydropsyche > Hydropsyche betteni. The sequence continues at coordinate 343,772 of JAOXNN020000012.1, forward strand.
AGAGTTTGGATATGTAAAGGTTTGGAAAAGGTGCTTCTGGAAATTTAGAGATTGAATAATAATGGTGAAATTCAAGAATTACCAAAGATTAGAAGGTTGACTGATAAAAATCGATTAATCATCAAATTTCAATTAGTGTTCGATGTTGGATTGGATGAGGATAACAATTTGAATTCAAAATTGTATGGAAAAATTATGAATTACAAAGTTCTCACTTTATCAAAAATATCAACGATGACTAGATTTCGATTTAGAAACTGAACGACTGTTTTTGACGATCGAGTTCAAACAAAAGTCTTTTGACGAAACCAGGAATAGAAATTTAAATTGAGAAATAAAATATAATATAAAAATTAAATGAATCGATCGACGCTTAAAACCTACAATCTATTTGAAAATCAGATGACTTTCACCGACGGTTGATATTCAAGTTCCAAGAAAATCTTCCGACGACAGAAAGACGAGCGCGTTGTTTACGCTCAAAATTCCCCAAAAACAAAACAGCATGTCATTTTAATATAATATTTACGAATGACATTCCGAATCATCAAAGCAAAAACAAAACAAATCGTTTCATCGGAACGATTTGGCAACAAACATTCTGGCATACATCGATAAGACTGCAGTTCGATGACAAAGCAATTACCAATATTCGCATCCATCGAAGTTCAAGGTCGTCTGTACTAAATAATAAAAAAAACAAGCGTTTATGCGAAATTTGCGCAAACACTGCTAATTTCTAGACACACACACACATTCGAATAATTTATTTCGAAACTAACGCTAGAAAAATTGGCCAAAGATCCGACCGCCAAGGCTACGATTCGGCCAAATTCAAAATGGCCTAAGTTCAAGGTTCGCAATGGAAAAAGTATTAATTTGTATACTGAAAAATACAAAATGGTGCGTGATTTTTTTTCGATGAAACGTCTCAAATAAATAAAAAACGTGGGCAACACGATAACCCATTGAGACACGTATTCGATCTGTAGATAAGAAGCCACATGGGTTTATATTATATTGTGTAGACGTCGTGGCGCCGATTGGACATAACAAAAATGAGATATTGGAATATGTAACAAAAAGAATGCTTGCTTACAAAAGTTGCATAATGAAAAGATTACGTATCATACGTAATTTATTTGATATTGTATATCAGATCCACATACTTTCATGCATATTTAGAATTTATATTTATATATATAAAAAAATAATATTTTAGTACAAATAAGTTAGATAAAATGGAGTGAATCAATTGATATCAATATATAATCTTTTATGACATGAATTGGTTACTACTGTGTAAAGATTATTCAAATGATACAAAAACATTTTTTATCATATGATATAAATTAAATGTATTTTTTAATATGTTCATAGAAAGTCTTTCAGTAGGAACGCTCGAAATTTGTTAGGTCATAACATCCTTGTTGTTAAAGTAACATCTGTCAAATTTGTTATCAATTGTTTAGTGGTATAATAACGCATACAAATCATCAAATTTTAAAATCGAGCGTCTTTACTGAAACCCCTATGGATGGATAATTTATAAAAAATACGCGATTTCAATTTCGACATCGCGTTACAAATCATTTCTGCAACGATTTGGCGATTTCGATACGTCAAAAACATGCTATTTACGACGAAGCGCATAAATAATCACAAAATTGAGGCGTTCTAAACACGTGGTTATAAATGCTATTTGGCACCGATGGCAACGCCGAATTATGCAAACGTGCGACATAATCGAACGCGATTTTGAAATTTTTGGCCGAACAATGTAATAATTCGACGTGAAAAATATAAATAATCGATAATGTCAAGTTCGGTTCTGATCTAAGCGATGACGATCGTGAAGTATTGCGTAACAGTCCATAAACTTATAAACTTTTTATTTGACGAAGTACGTTTCAGTGACGAAAGTGAGTGGGTGTTTGTTGTTTGAATTACGATCAGATAAAGGTACTAAAATCTATTAAAGCACACAATGATAAAATGAAAATTGTCATTTATCGCACCTTTGCACTAAATAGTGCAAAATAAGTTTTTAAAATTTGCAATAATTTTAGACATCTGTCAAATAAAAAAAAACTTTTTCTAATATTTCCGCAGTCTCAAAGGTCTAAAACAAGCTATGTATATCCAAATACAATTTTATTATCGAATACGTAAACGTGAAACGTAGATGCAAATCGATTCATTCTATAAAACCAACAAACACAACACAATAAGCGACAACGTTAAAACCGTTTTATGCAAAACGGACGAGATACGAACCAATTATTGAACAAAAAAAAAAAGGTATAAATTCAAACGAGTTGCGTATCAATCAATGACGTTTACGGAAAATGACGACTTGCGCTTTTGTACGTTTTCACCGATCACGATCGTGTTAAAAATTCACGGTCAGCTGATTGCGGCTGAAAAAAAAGTGTACAAAATGAAAATAAAAACACGTAAAAAAATTACACAAGTCATAAATAAAACCAATAGCGATCGTCCAAAATGGAAATTTCTAAATGAAATTTTTCGCAACGTTAATAGTGGCAGATTGAAACGAATCAAAAGTGATTTGATTGTATGCAGTTGAAATACAGGAATGATTGAATGAACGATGAATGTATGAAGTAAACGAGAAATTTCGATGAAAATTGCGTTTCTTAATGAAAGATGATCGAAAATATTTTGATGAAATAGCGAATGAGCAAAATCACAAGTGTCGGATGAAAATTTTATCACGAAACCATTGTTAAGTCACAACGATGACTAATGCAATGCAATGATATGCAGAAATTTCAGAATTGCATATTTCAGCTAAATTGTTATCGACATAATATGACTCATTCACCGTTGAACGAAGATCTTTTCAGTCTTATCATAACCAATACTCATACAATATCTTTCACAAAAATATTTTTCCTTTCATAATCTCTCAGAAATAATCCCAACACTGTCTATCTTCAGTCTTCCAATTGAACCACCCCCGATGACTTGACCAAAATCGAAATCGACTTATTCTTAGGCTGACCATACATCTCGCTTTCGCCGGGACAGTACCGTTTTTGTCGTATCTTGCGTTCGTCCCGTCGTTTTCGTAAAATTGTTTGATTTGTCCCGTTTTTCCGATTTATATGTTTAATTGTAGTTACTTTCCGAATACACGAAATAATTTGGTGAAAATATTAAAAAATAATCCAAAGAAAATAAGTAAATTGATAGTTTTATGGTGATATAGTTTGATTGACTAATAAGTCGTTTGAAAAAAATTTTCACCTGTGGCGCTATTTTTGCCATGATTCTACAATTGCTGGTTTTAGAAATATTGATAAATTAACCAAAGAAAAAAGTCCTGTTGGTAGAAATTAATTAAATATATTGTTTTTGGTGACACAGTTCGATTGAGTAAAACATTCGGAAAAAAATTTTCGCCTGCGGTGCCTTTTTGGCTTCTTTTACATAGTTCTAGGACATTTATCCCAAGGAAAAGTACCCGATATCTATGAATAAAATCCTTATTACTTACAATTAGCTATTTAAGAAAAAAATTGAACGTGCAACACATTTTTTATATAGGGCATTTATTTGGGGACCGTCCCGTGTTGGGTTCCGGGAAATACGGTCACCCTACTCATTCTAGATCTCGGAAGCACCAGAAAAATCCTTCGCCTCCTCACGAGAGACGATGACTGATCATATCCGATCAGCTGTTTACGAAGCGAACAATGAGAACGTTCTCGTGATGCGGAGGCGTCTCTCCTCCAAGGACGCTCACATTCGAATATGTTAAAATTCGAATGCGCCGAAGCTCGTTTGTGGCGGAATTGTGTGTATGTGCATTTTTCATTGAAACCGATCCAATGAATAAGCCAGCGCGAACGTTTCGATATTTTCGGATTTTCGTAAGTGTCGAGGATTTTTTGAAAAACGTATCACTTTATAATGAATCGAATCTAATTTTCGGTTCCGAATCGAACGATCCGTTCGTGCACAAGTCGTATCGAATCTCCGCCAAAAAAATACACTAAATAAAACGGTTCGATGTTGGAAAAAAAGGACTAATCGAAACATTGACCTTAGCGTAGAACGGTTTTATGCACGCGAAATCCGAATAATATTACCGATACGTATATCGCAACCTGGTACGGAATAAAAACAAACAAATAATTTAATTAAGAATAGAAAGGGCACAAGCGATTGACAGGTGAAATTGCGAACGTTGATTCGAAAACGTATCCAGATACACATCTAGATAATATTCTCTTTGCGAGATATATATAAATCGCGACCTCGAAATGCCGAAACGGCAAAGACACAAAATCGCGGAAATTGATATTGCAATAAGAACATTTTTCATTGCTTTACTTCCTCTCGTTTATCCAATTGAATACGAAAAACCACGATTTATCTACAATTTTCAATCATATGAACAAAAAACTCACACAATTTCACTTCGAAAACTTTCGAGATCCTACAGAATCGATACCAAAATTATCTTAAAATAATCACATTTCCATAATAAAATAATATGAAAAACGGACATTTTTCATAGCATTTCCGACAAAACAAATTACTGATATTACAATCCGGACTCGTTACTTCCTCTCATTTATCCAATTGAATACGAAAAAATACGATTTATCTAAAATTTTCAATCATACGCACAAAGACGATCGAAAACTAACAAAATTTCATTTCAACAACTTTCAAGGTTCTACAGAATCGATACCACAATTATCCCAAAACTTATTCGTTCACATTTCCATAAGAAAATAATATGAAAAACCTACATTTTTCAGTGCATTACTGACATTACAATCAGGATTCGTTACTTCCGCTTTATCCAACTGAATACGAAAAACCGCGATTCATCTAAAATTTTCGATAAAAACTCACACAATTTCACTTCGAAAACTTTCGAGATCCTACAGAATCTATACCACAACCATCTCGACACATTTCCACGACAAAACAATAGGAAAAACGTACATTTTCCACTCACGTCCGATGCGGAACTATAAAATTCGGCTATAGGCGCGGCGACGATCGATGGCCCAAAATGAAAAATTCAAACGAAAGCCCCCAACAGTCCAAAAAATGTCGAAGCACACACACACCGAAGCCCTCAAAGTCGGTCTATTTCCATCGTGCGGCACATGCGAGCACGTTCGAGGCCCGATTTCCACTGGCGAGCAGCAATATAGAAAGTGTGAGTGCAAAGAACCGACGTTTGCATATAAAAATAAACGTGCTGTGGACCCAGGTTGCCCACGCCTGATCCAGCATGGAATTCCATGGGAAACGATGGGGTGTTGCATGGAAAAGTTGTGACGGTTTGGCTCCGGTGTCGAAGGTCGGTCCGAGGTTGATGCGTTTTTGGCATTGCATGTCGATACTATTCATAGATTCGATTATGTTAGAAAGTTCTGGATCTAAGAAAGTTATAATGAGTAATTACATGTTATTGTTTTGAATAAAAGTGTCCGTCGACGATAAGCTCTGGGAGAAAATGATAACGGACGGAAAACAATCATAACACCGATACGTGTGTATGGATTGAACGCCAACTGTGTTTGATTATGGTAGTTTGTTTAAAAGACCGAAGAAAAAAATGTTGTGAAAACTTTGTACGGTTCGATCAGAGAATTTAAATAGTAAAAAGTATGTAGGAAGGTGAAAAAATGTGTTAATACGATTCGATAAATAATGTTATTGCAATGGATTTGTATTCGTATCTAAAATTACAGTGAAAAATCAATATAAAAAAACCGGAGGAAAGTTTTTTGTTTATCAATACGTTCATGGTATATTATAGAACAGTAAAATTTATTACATTACGCACAATATATTTCCATAAACAAGCTATTGAAAATATCTACAACATGTTACAAATAAAGATTTCTTTCAATATGTTGAACTAATAAAATATATCGTATCGATAGTATTTTATATCGAATATATTAAAATGTAACGGAAAAACTTCATCAAACAAACATCCAAAATCATGAATATCAACTTTCCACTCACAAAATGGCCAATAAAATTTTGGATTGTCACAATAGAGCATACATAACCTCAAGAGTGTACACCAACATTTCAACGAACCGAATGAACACGTAACACAATCAAAATCCAAGATAAGCGACCCGTCCAAAACACCTCTAACATAATTGAAACACCATTTAGCATATCACAACCGAGTCACGTTGTCAACACTCCTCGATGAACTCAACGATATCGATATCGTTATGCGATGAATGAAAACATTCACAATTTCATTTTTTAGTACTAAACATTGATTTGGCAAAAATTTTATTGCAACCGAAATTTAGTACTCAACAAAGTGCGCGTCAAATTCTTGAATTGTCACAATAGAGCAAATCGAACAATGGAATATTTTGATACAGCATCATACTACAAATGTTCATCATCATCATCAAAACTCATCCATATGATGTTTTAATCACGAAAATCGAAAGATTTAGAAGTATATTAAAAAAAAAATGCAATGACAAGATGAAATCGTGCGAAGGTGTCATTTATAGACGTGAAATCATACGGATGTGGCCATATTATATTTGACAGAAGGTCATCGATGCGAAACTTGTACATACAACGAGAGATTTTCGTATATGACCTATGCTTAGATGGGGGCTCTGGGGCCGAGGGGCGTAGCACCTGGTCGGTCGTGGGGCGCAGCACGGCGCTCGGACAGTGTGCGAGAGCGCTGAGGCCAAAACAGCTGTTGCGTCGGCCAGCTGCGGCGGGGTTTTAAAGGGGTGTAGCCAGCGAGGGGGGGCGGGGCGGAGTCTCCGGGGGCGCAGGCTCACCTGTCAGCGCTCGGCTGTCGTAGTTCTGAGAGGGCTTTCGCTTAGGTGGATTGGAAGTTTAGGTCTAGGCTCGATTGATTGTACGGGCATGGTCGCCGATGGCGCAGGTTGTTTGTTGGTTTTGTTATTTGTTGAGGGTTTTGGTCTTTTTTTAAATTATGATTTGTAGTTGGGCATTGATTTTTGGTGATTTTCGTATTATTTTTTGTGATGTTTTGATTTTTTTTTATCTATAAAAATTGTTGAGGCTTGAATGAAATGTGACCATTGATAAAATTTTATGAAATGAATTTAATATGTGTTTTAATTGATTTTTGATTCGGTTAAAAATAATAAAATTAGATAATATTGATATTTGTATAAAAATTGATATGATTATTCACAAAGATGATAAGCTTATCAAAAGAATGTGAATGAAATAATTTTTCAATGAATGTAAATTGGACAAAACCGTAACAAAAATTTTTGCCGGGACGAAAACTGGATCTGAACTTGAAAAAAAATGCCGGTTTGTTTCGGTTCAGTAAAAAAATTGTATTTCGAATATTTTTGAAAAGTGTCTTTTTTTAAAAAATATTTTTTGGAATTTTTGGAAGTCGATTTTTTTTTTGAGAACTAGGAGCCGAACTGTAACTAAAAACCGGAACGAATAAAATAACGTTTCGAAGCCCTGATTATAATCATATTACTGCATTTTTTAAATGAATAAACATTCTATTTAAAATTATAATAAATTATGGTTATGATAAAATTGAATAAGATAATTTTTTTTATCAAAAAAAAAAAAATTATCAAAGGCGGAAGACTACCATTGAACTACTAAAAGATTTCTCCAAATTTTATTTATCCATGTATTAAAATTAAAAATTTTGTAAAAAAAGATAAAATTTATAATCTATTAGAGCTATTAGAAATGTAAATTGATAAGATTTTATACAGCACAGTATAGTATATATTATAAATAATAATATGTATTTAGTAATATGCAAATATTAAAAAACCAACAGATTGAATAAATGTACTTATCATTGAATTCTTGTAAAATGTAAAATTTAATGTAAAAATATGACAAATCATTGATTTTTGAATTAAAAGTAAGTGTAGTAAACAAATTTAGTTTACAATTTAAACTCAAAAGATAAAATAACAACGATAATATTCATTTACAACTAAAAAGATTTGTTTGATTTGCAAAATTTTGTAGAAAAATCGAAATTCTTTTATTGCATGGAAGCATTAATGAAATTTGAGTATATAATTTTGACTTTGAGATTTGAGATTTGATGTGCGTTCATTAAACCTTCGGTACAAGCCAAGTTTGATGTGAATAATATTTTCTATGTATAATCTAAATTCTTTAAGATGATTATGAAACCCATATACTTATTTCAATTTGTTTTGCAAATACATACATCTTTCTGTAATTTATTACAAATTTTGATTTTTTTATAAAAAAAAACTTATCTACTACAATACATATAGATTAATCAACTCTTTGATTTTCACATTTTCAGTATGATAACGTATTAAGAATTATATTGTACTCACTTTACGGTTATTTTTTTAAATTGTAATACATTATTGAAAAAAAAAGAAAACAATTGGAATGTTTTTTTTAATTACTTTTCTTTCATTAGCTTAAAGCATAGTATTCAATCATTTATTTCAGGCATAGTGCTATGTCGCTTAAATGCTTTTAATATTTCAAGTGTAATACAAATTCTAAGAGCAAATTTTTGAGAATTCGACAGATAATAAGATTATCTATTCTTTTGGAGACTGAATCATGATATATTTTATTCTATATAATGATATTATCAGTAATACATATATCCATCCCTAAAGCAATATGATCGTCCACTTGCATAGTTTCACTACTTGTATTACTTTTCATTACCGATTTTGTTAAATACAATATACAAATATATTGCTGTAAAAAAAGTAGGAAGTTATTTGTTTTATGTAATAAACATTTAAAATCGATTACTTGAGTTCAGATTCAATTTACATTTTTGGTGAGAGATGAATGATAAATGATTACTTATTCTTAAAATTGATCACTTATAAGGAAATATTGTAATAAATTAATTGTTGTTTTTTGATTTGATATTTTCTATTGACAGCTTCTTATAATGATCTCAATAGAATTAATTAACCCTATGTAAGTCGAGAGGAGATTGTAATGTCAAACAAATTTCATTATTTTGATTCATATGATTTTTCACATAGATTTTTTTCTTATAATATTCACTATATTTATTTTACATTGAAATTTTAAAAATATTTAAATACCAAATGTGTAAAATAATATACATAGAAATTTGTGGAAAGGTAGATAGATGATACTGAAAACTTAAGTCTACGAAGAGCCATAAGAAATATTTTATGAAAACCTCGAGGAAGTTCTATACAAAACACTATATATTCATATTCTAAATTGTCAACTGTCTAATTTGTAAT
>JAOXNN020000012.1:353158-370905 GCA_028571205.2 Hydropsyche betteni
GCGCAGGGTACATGCTCGAGGAGCCGGACTCATCGGCATGAAATCTCTACGCAGTTTGATCAGTTGGTCCGCCTTCGCTCAAAATGAAAACAATCATGAAATGGAAAATAGGAAAATTCACATTTATCATGACACACACACAAAAATCATATATCTGAGTCTCTTCTTAGGAGTACATCACGAAAGATTTAATATACTGCGGATGAAAAAAAGGGCAACACTCCATGAGGGTGTTTATTGAAATCGCAGCGTGGCCATGCACCATGTTATTTACTCCTTTCACCCTGCATGTGTACATTTAATACCACTCCATACTTTCGTCCTTTTCATACTTTCAGCAACCCCCTGAAAGGAAGAGCCTCTCGCATTTTTGATAATGTCGCCGGGCAATAAATCAAACGACACCAGCTTTTGTTGTACAGTAAACGAAAACGAAACATTTAACACTTTCAACTGACTAATTATTTCAGAAATAAACGTATTACAGTAATCCCCCCTATAACGACCCCCCTATAACGTCTGTGGCAACCCTCCCCATAACGTTATTTTTTTCAAATTCAAAATTTTTAATTTTTTTTTCAAATGTATTGGAAAAAACAATTACATAACTCGTAAAAATATCAAAAAAAAAAGAAAAATGAAAATGTTTCATTTATTGATTACCTAAATTCCCCCCTATAACGTCGAACCTATCTTGATGTTATAGGGGGGGATTACTGCACATTTAATAAAAATTATTATTCATTAAATCGCAATGTTTTGATAACACGTTACAATATTTCAATTGTTAACGATAAACAAAATTTCGACACATAACCTACATATTACCTATATTTTCCACTATTCACCCTAACCTCAAAACTTTATAGTTCACATAACCTATTCACATTCAATATCTAAGAACGAGTTTGTATTATATTATACACATACAGGATTGGTCGAAGAGTGGTGGTTTAGTATCGAGAACATTAGTTTCTTGCAACATTAGATGCCACAAGGAGGTTTTATTATTACGGCGATCGAGCAACCGAAGTGTTGCGGTTCGACTGTATCTGGATCATTGTCGTAAATAACAAAATGCCGGCGCAAATGAAATTGCCTTTTGGCCAACGTCTGAGTGCATCGTTTGCGAAAATGCAACATTTAACGTGAAATATTATATTTGGAAATTTTTTTGAATCGTTGCTGTCGATTTTGAGATTCGTTTCTAGTCAATATTGAGTTGAATTATTTGTGTGTTTGGTAAATGATTTTATAAATGTGGACGATTTCGTTATGGAAAATTTAATTTAATACGAGAATATTATCGATAATATGACATGTGATTCAAAACAATAGATTTTATGATGCTAACACATCGATATTTTTTTTATCAGATTGTAATAAAATTTTAAAAATGTCAATTAACCATTGTTCGGAATTAATCATTAATTAATATTATTTGCTCATTTTAAACTTTATAATTTGTGTCTTAAAAATTTATTTCAAGAGATGAATTGATTTAAAAAATTGAATATATCATATTATTTTTCCAAAGTCAACATTTTATTCCATATCAGCAGTAAGACCCAAATATAAGAAATATCATTTGAATCACAAAAAAAAACAACTTCCCAAAAGCATATGAAACACTAAACCATTTGATCTCACCAATTCACATCGATCACCGGAAATTACACGATAATTGACGAACAAAGCCATTATTTTCTCACCTTTTCCTCAGACAAAGCGCCGTAATAAACCACCAGATATTAAGATAATGGCGCCGTGCTCCAGGGAAGAGGAGTCTTCCAGGTCCCTATATAGCGTTTTCCCTTATTATTATATTAATCCAATCTCCTCGGCTCTCGCGGGAGCTATCACATTAAACTGATTATTTAAAAGTGGGAAGAGGAGCTTATCCCGAAACGCATCTCAACCCCTGTGAGACCAGAAACGATCCGATTCGGTCGAGTCCTAAATGCAATGCCTTTTTCGATTCTTTTGTATGAATTTTTACGTTATTTGAATGTGTTATTGACGTTTGGGACATTGTCGATACGTGTGTAGGGCTTCGTTATAAAAATGTTACTATTTTATTTAAAAAATCGATGATTGATAAGATAAAAGTTTAATTTTTCGTAATGCTCATTGTAAATGGTCATTGTCTTTGATAAGATTCATTTGGGTGTGATTTAAATTTGTATTGAAAAAATATAGATTGTGTTTTAAAACGAATTAGAATGTGATACGATGCGCATTATTGTTGATGTATTAAAGAATCTAGTATTGAGTATCATTTTATTTGTAGTGTGCGATTGAAAGTTTTTGGTGTGTATTAAAAAGTGAGCATTAAAAATATGAAACAAGCAATAAAAATATTATAATTTTTTATGCATTCGAGAAGTGGCGATGTCTACAGTGTAATGTCTTTTTCCACAGACAATTCAATACAACTGTCAATGTTTCCTTTTGTCAAAATTATAATTTCATATAATTTTAATCACATTTAAGCAATTTGGTTCAATTTTATCCTATTATTAAAGTTGTGAATAATGGTCGTGAGGATAGTATTTCACTCTGTTTGCGTTTGCGGCGTTGCCGATCCTTTATTTCTATTCATTCTAGTGCACGTTTTATTCGTTTTAAGGTTCAGATGTTTTTTTCAATGATCGGAATATTTTTTTTAATGCACATTAATTGTAAGTGCTTTGGTTAAATACACATTTATTTTATATAATATATAACATACATTTGAATTGTCTCCATTATTAAATGAACCACTAAAAAACGCACTAAATGATTTCAATAACATATGATAGTAGTTTCATCCAAGTGCATAATGCGTCATTTGTCCTAAGAGAATCGATATATTTATCCTTAGGATTAAAATATAGGCTTTGTGGCTGCGAATATTATTATTATTTTTTGTTTGAATCAGAAAAATTGACTTTACCGTCTGCACGTCCAACTTGGCTCATAATAGGGTTCGAGTGTAGCGACTTTAGCCAAAAGATTAAACTCTCCGAGGCTTCAGAAACGGCAATAAAATCGCCTAATGGTCGCTTCTCAACCGGCGATATTTCACGCGCGTGTTTTTCTTTTTATGACGTAATGAAAATTCGCCGCGCTTTTCCCCACAAAAGCGATTTTCCCGATGCTTTCGTCCCCCAAGAAGTGTCTGAGCGAATTTGCTTCCTTTTGCAATAAATATTACACGCAAGAACAAACACTCTTTAGCCGCTAAATGAAGATAAAAAAATGCCAAAATGCAACTACGGATCATAAAGTAAAGAGGTTGAAACGCTCCGGTGGTTGTGTTTTCTTCAACAGCCACTTTTCGGTTCGGTTTTTTTAAGTAGCTGAAAATAACGAGTCTGCTGAAAAGGGGACGATACAATCCAGGCTTTTTTATTCTGTCGTCTTCTTGAAGGATGTTCCTTAGCTGTCATTATGTAAATGCGAATGATCCTAAGATGTATTCGCCGCATATAAAAACATTAGCGATACGATTTTTTTTATCGTTGAAAATTTTATGAATTTAAATTCATATAAATATAGGGTCTTACGATAAAGACACTCGATTTCAAAATGAACAGTAAAATTTCATGATTTGCACACGATGTTCAACTTTATAACTTTCCATGCTGATTTTCCGTACTCTAAACAATTAACAATAAATATGACAGATGTCACTTTAACAACATGGCTGGTATAATCTAACAAATTTCAAGCGTCCCTTTACAAGCCATTTCAATATACTCAAATTCTGAAACTCCACATACAAAACTTTCCAATACGACAATCAAACCAAACTCTGTTCAATAACACTCAGAAAAAGGTCCTAAACTAAAATTAACACTGAAACAACCGGCAAAAGCGCGACTCGCAGCCCAAAAAGCCCATCCTGCGAAAAACACGATAATAAAATAAGAGAATTGCACGTTGATGGTCCGTGCATAAAACGCAGCAACCTCCATCTAGGGCAGTTCGACCAGCACTTAAAGCAGTCGCTGCTTTTACGAGGGTCTCCTCTGCTTCTTCAGCGACACGTCGACTCTGCTGCGAAGCCTCTTTTATTGTCCAATATCCTCGGAGCACCTCGCAGGCTTTTATGCCAGGTTTAAGGCGTTCGCGAATCTATCCAAGGGATTCGATTGGCTTTTTAACGGTTCGTTTCTGCGTTTTTGTATGGGTCGGTCATAAAAAGTTTTGTGTACAAATGATGTCATTAGGATAGAGAAGGTTCGAGAGTTGGTGGAAGGGTCTTGCCGAGGAAGCCGAAAGGGGCTTTTTGAAGCCTCACATTAGCGTCGGATTCAGGGATTTTCAAGACGTATTATAGAATTTTTATTGAAATCGATATTTTTATATTCATTGATGATTAATAAAAACAATAATTTAACGATTATTTTTATCGGTTAACTAGTAATAAATCATAATCATTGTTACCAGGATTAGTATTGAATTCCAAACTTCAATAATTGTTATTTTTTGATAAAAAAATAGATAACTTACATGATTATACAATCGATTAGCAGTTGAATCGATATTTATTTATCATTTAATATTTTTGATTTTACAGTAGTTTGAAACAGCTGTCCTATACCTTCTCTCTCACCCTATCGCGTTTTCCATCCGGTGCCCCAGATACGGATACTTTCCGCTCACCCTAGCCACTATTGAGATGTTAAAGAGACTACGTAATGTGTAAAATAGACTATAAGAGAACATTTAGACATTGTATCGCATGTATAGAAGTATATTATAAATATCAATATATGCTAAGCTTGTGATATTTAAATAACTGAGATCTATATGGTCAACGCGGAGTATATTTTTGTATGAGATTTGAAGATATTTATATTTAAATTTCATGAGAAAATGTGATGATGTTTCGATACATCAAAAATCGTAAAGAATGTTTGATTAACAAACAGTATTTTTTTAAATATATTCTAAGACTTAATAAAATATATATGAAAAATTATTGAAAATTTCACGTTCGTGGTTTCTGAATATTTTTCCCCCGAGTCAAAATATACGGCATTCGACGCCTAATATTGATACTAGAGTTAACATGACAAAGGATTTTATTATTCAGAATAAGAATAACATGGAACGTTGAATGCGTCCCGAACCCGAGATTCCGTATCTAAAATCTCAAAACTGACGGGGTGAAGAATACACACTTGCCGAAAATGAAAGGAAAAAAAAGATACCCTTCGTGCGAAATACAAACGCTATATTATCGTTATGCTCGATTGGTTATTGTGAAAATTCGCAGAAACGCAACCGATCGAATGAAATGTAAATACATTCGAAATTATGCGTATCTGTCAAATTATATAAAGAAAAATTGCGTTAGAGTGAAATTTGAATAAGAAGATTTTCAGTATGAAATGTGTATATAATACACACTTCATACTGACTGATAACAAAGTTATGACAGTTTATTAAACGTAAAGTAATTGTGTATCACGTGGATGTTTATAAATAAAACGAATGACTCGCTTAACGTCGCCGTCACTTTGAGAAAAGCGTAGAGGAAAATTCTCGGGAAAAACCATTCTCCGTTCGTTGATAAAAGGATCTATCTAGTGGAGAAGCACAAACGGAATAGAGGAGAAAGTGAGCGCGATAAGAAAGAAAAACTGAAATATTTCCCTTTTTCTCTGTGTGTCTCCTTTTCTATCTGGGAAAGCCTTCCTGTCAAACGATAAAGGACCCGAACCCGCTTTCCTCTCTTTTTCCCGCGTTGAATTGAAAAACACTTTAAGGATGCGATGCGACTTGCGTGCGCTGAACATTTTTCATCTTGTGAAAACTGGGGTGCGAAAATTCGGTTCGATAGAATTTTTCATGTGTGATGTTTGTTTTTTTTTTCTTTTCTATTTATAATATTTATTTTTAAGGTAAAGTATATAAGAAATAATTAATTTTATAAATTCGAAAAGAAATGATGAAGATCATATAGAAAACTGAACGATTTTCGATGAATTTTTCATACATTATACAAAATTTTGAAATTTTATACGTATCGAATCTTTTGTACGTGTGATAAGAAGTTTATAATTAAAACAAATTTTTCCATGTGGTGTGGCCTATCTTTATATTATTAAAGTGTAGTATTATACGTAAAAATTGTTCGATTCATATTCTCTTTAAATACATCGCAAAATATTAATAATTTAATTGACTTCATATGATTAAAACTTTCTAATGTACGATGTGAAAATTTCTAAATTTTAGTGATCGAAAAAAATATTAACGTTGAAAAAAATCCTGAAAGTGGTATCTAAATATCCTATTTATTATCAAACACCTCTATATAAGTCTGAAACCTTTCAGGAATTGGATAGATCACAGGTGTTAATATAATACATGATCTAGTCGATTTATGCAGTTCAATGCAGTTGCGAAATGTGCGCTAATGAAAGTTGACGTCGAGCTTGTCCACGTCCTCAATATCCTGCTCATTCCAAGCTCATGAATATTGAAGGACTCACTTACTAGTTGAAGAGGCTATATGTTATATATGGAGTAGGACTCCCAAATATTCGTCGAATTCAACTATTCAAATAACGAATATCAGATGAGGAGGTATTCGAATATTCGAATGTATTCATCAGTTTCTATTTTTTAATTTTAATTAAAAAATGAAATAAAAATAAATTAAACAATAGTGAACACTGTGTGTTTTGCTTCTTAATTTAATTTTCTATTTCAAATATCGTTAGATGATTTTGCATATGTTTTTTTTATAACGCAGCTCTGTTGAATAAATGATGAATGATAAACCAAGTACCGTGAATTGTTCCTAAAAATAGATTTAGTTTACTGTCTGTGTTGCAGGTAATAGCGAACTTTCTAAAAAAAGGGTTAATTTTCAGTGATATAATTAAATTATATTATCCCTTCCAGTTTTTGGTTAAAATTTTGGATGGCCATAAAAGTTAAGTGTTCTCTTTAATTCTTTTCCCTTTTAATTTTCGATTTCGGAAAAATAAGTTGACTCATTATTGTCGGTCAAAATAAAATCAGACAGTTTCCTTGAGAAAAATTCTTTTATTGTAAAAAAGGACACAAATAATATTCGGAAAACAAATAGTTATGAAATAGATGAATAATTCAAATATTTGAATATCCGAATAATCGTTTGAGAGCCTTAATGTGGAGCACAGCAAGGTTTAGATGGTGAAGTTGGTGGCGAAACATAGCATTCTTCTGGTTCTTCTTCGCAATTAATGGGTTCTGGTTCACAAGTGGGTGGTGGAGGTGGAGCGCAGCATTTTTTTGGTGGTGGGGGTGGAGGTGGAACGCAACATGGTTCTAGTTTTTCTTCATAAAAAACCGGCTCTGGTTCACATGTAGGAGTTGGGGGAGGAGCGCAGCATTTTTTTGGTGGTGAGGGTGGAGGTGGAGGTAGAACGCAACATTGTTTTGGTTCTTCTTCGCATTTAATGGGTTCTGGTTCATAAGTAGGTGGTGGGGGTGGAACGCAACATGGTTCTAGTTTTTCTTCACAACAAATGGGCTCAGGTTCACATGTAGGTGGTGAAGGTGGAACGCAGCAAGGTTTAGGTGGTGGGGGTGGTGGTGGTACACAGCAAGGCTCTGATATCACTTTGCAAGAAGGTCGTAGGGGTGGAGTACGAATCGGTGCAGTTTTGATTTTCGATTTCCCCCCACAAAACTCGCAAGGTAGTCCATGAGCCACATAAGCCTAGATTTTGATTAATTTTTCAAATTAATTTTGAATAAATTAAATACAAGTAGAAATTAATATTAAAAAGAATTATGGTACCTGAATAGCCAGCAAGACGAGGATTCCAAAGGAAGCTTTCCAGGTGAGGACCATCTTGATGAAGTTGTTGGGATGACTTCAGAAGACTGAATGATTTTCGCTGATTTTTTCACCCATTATATACAAAATTTTGAAATTCAATACGTGTGAAATCTCCAAATGTAATAAGGTTATCTGTTAGTAGTTAAAAGTATGTGACTAAAAATGCTGATTTGTATATA
Source organism: Hydropsyche betteni (assembly GCA_028571205.2). NCBI lineage: Eukaryota > Metazoa > Arthropoda > Insecta > Trichoptera > Hydropsychidae > Hydropsyche > Hydropsyche betteni. The sequence continues at coordinate 361,166 of JAOXNN020000012.1, forward strand.
AAGTAATATGTATAAATATTTAGTGGAAAAAAAGTTCCGCGATATGTGATCTATCTTTTATATTAATAAATAGTTCATGAAATGATTCTTTCTATCGATATTTCCTTAATAATAAAAGCACAAAAACCGGAAATATTTTAAAACAAATAAATCATTTTTTCAGCAAGATTAATACTTTCTATCGTGCGATAAACACGTTTTCAAATAAACATGCTCGATAGATACTAAAATTTATTTAATTGAAAAATTTTAACATTTTTAATGGAATTATTATACTTTTGAACGATTTGATAGTTTCTTTGATAAATTAAGTACATACAAGTTTAAATTTATTGTAAAGAAAAAAATATCTATAAATTGTGTTATAGGCACTTTATTAATATTTTTATGTTTTTCCAAAATAACAGAATATTCTCAAACATGCTTTAATTCCTACATTTCGTTTCATCCATTCTTAAAGACACATTCCCATACGATACCGTGCTAATGGAATCTGTCCATATTTTATAATAACCTGCCGATGGGGGATATGCAGAAATGCATCGAACGTAATATAACGGATGCAATGTGTTCGGCAATAGTATGGGAAGTCTTCCATTAATATCGGAGGGTCTTTGGGGATTTCAGAAGCATGCAAATGGATTTTCAAAATTAATTAAAATATTAGTGAAATGTATAGTTTTGTATAAATATTTGTGCAATCTCAATTTGCGACAATTTGATTGAATTGAAAATGTCGTCCAGCGCATTTGCTAAAGTTTTCTTTCTTAATGTATAATTGTTTTAAATAGAATCTAAAAATTAAACAATTTCATATTCTTTTAAATCGAAAACGAAGTCTTATTTTAAAAAACAAATTTAAAACATAATTTATATCAATTTCGTTGAGATAGTTCTGAATCGAACACACCCTGAATACATTCAAATATTCGAATACATCCTCGTTTGATTTTCATTATTCGAATTTTGAATTCTACGAATATTTAGGAGCACTTTTCCTCACTTGCCATCTCTTTGCAACCTTGCTCCTAAACCATGTTGCATCTTTCTAGTTCCAAAACTACGCAAAGCATCTCCTTCGTGCATATCTATCGAAAATCAATGCAATTACAATTCAATTGTACATTTTTCAAAATAATGACAAATAAGTTTTGAATATATTTAAAAAAATCTAAACCTAATCATTCCATACCATTATACTTACATTTTCATCAAACTTACAACGAGAACCCTTCATTTATCAACAAAACGGAATTTAAAAATACTGCCAATATTTCGAAAAAGCGCATTTCCCCCACCAACCACAGCGCATATGGGAAACGGAGACAAAAGCCTCCGTCGGCACAGCGATAAAAGCTTTTAAACACGTGTCACGCCAAATTAATAGGCCTTATTGTGGAGACGTATCGCCAGCGATATATTGACACGATGATGGAGGAAAAGACGCGTGTGGGTGTTGAGTGGGTGTCAAAGTTTTGAAACCACTTAATGGAGGTTGCTTTCGAGCGTGGATGGCGCAATTTGCGCCAAAGAGCCATTTATATTTTCGCGGGAGGGCTGTCGCTTTTTTGCCGCCGGCGTGTATTGAGATTGATTTTGATGTTTTGAAGGTTTATTTTTATGTGTGGAAATTGACGGTTTTTTATTATGACGGTGAGACCGTTTATTCGATGATATAGAAAATATTTTATGCGGAGATAGTCATAATTTTATAAAAAAAAAAACAATAATTTGCTTTTAGTGTGTTTGTATTTCAAAGTATCTATCAGAATTTTTATAAACTTGGAAATGTTATCGCGGATTATATTTTGAAGAAAATTATATTGTAAATGTGTTATGAAATTTTCAGCAAAGTCTTTGTGGGGACATGAAAATTGATTCCATTTTTCTCGAGATTTTCCAAAGTCTCCTTTTCTTGTCGATGCAAATTAGCGGTTGAGTCAGCAGGGTCGTCTCATAGTGTATGACTCATCGTGAATTCATTACGATAAGTAGTTTGACCTTTTCAAACTAAGATTTTGTGAAAAATAGTTTTTCACATAAAGCAAATAAAATCATATTCATAATTCATATTCAAAAAATTATAATAAATGCAATCATATTTCGGCAAAAATTTAAAATCATTAGAAATGTGATGCAGTTTTAAATTAATTCAAATAACATTATGCAAGTACAGAAGAAAAGAACAAAAATGAAATGAAAAGAGGAAAAACGATCTTGGTCCGAAGCATTTTCCGATTGAATTTTCCGTAGTGCGGTTGTGTTTGAGTGTGCGAGTGGCGGGTCGAGAGCAGCACACCTAAACGCTATTAAAGACCCGCCACTGTGCATACTAAGTGCACTCAGACAAACTTCAACCACTATTACTTTGAAATTGCATTTTTTATAGTCAAGGGCATGTGCTATGAGCACCTTATAAGCGACCCGTTGCTGAACCGAAAATGCTAATGCACCAGGTTCTATGTCTTTTAAGATGATTAAGGTTTTACGATTTATTTTTGAGTATAAAAGTATTTAATTTATTTGTTCTAAATCATTATGTTGTTTTCGGTCTTCGGAAAAACTGAGAAATTTTAAAATTATAATAATGATATAAGATTGGATAGTAAAAAACATAGAAACTTTGAAATAAGATAATGAATTTTGAATGAAGAAAACATGTATTTTTATTTAAAAAAAATCACACTTTATGATTGGACGGTGGGGTATGTTTTTAAGCAATACAACATGTTTCTTGAGTAGGCTTACAAGGAAATGGTGGGGGTGGGGCACAGCATGTTTTTGGTGGTGGTGGGGGTGGGGGAACGTAACATGTTCTTGGTTCTTCTTTGCATGAAATTGGTTCTGGCTCGCAAGTAGGTGGTGGGGGTGGGGCACAGCATGTTTTTGGTGGTGGTGGGGGTGGAGGAACGCAACATATTTTTGGTTTTTCTTTGCAAGGAATTGGTTCTGGCTCGCAATCAGGTGGTGGGGGTAGGGCACAGCATGTTTTTGGTGACGATGAAGATGGAGGAACGCAGCATGTTTTTGGTTCTTCTTCGCATGGAATAGGTTCTGGCTCGCAAGCAGGTGGTGGGGGTAGGGCACAGCATGTTTTTGGTGGTGGTGGAGGTGGAGGAACGCAGCATGTTTTTGGTTCTTCTTTGCAAGGAATTGGTTCTGGTTCACAAGTAGGTGGTGGAGGTGGAGGAGGCACACAACATGGTTCTGGTATCACTTTGCATTCAGGTGGTGGGAGTGAATTGCATATTGGTGCAGTTTTAATTTTTGATTTTCCTCCACAAAATTCGCAAGGCGCTCCGTGGGCCACATAAGCCTTAATAATATTTAATTTTTATATTAATTTAAAGACATTAAAAATAATAACCATTTCAATACAAAGAATTATCATACCTGTACGATTAGTAAGGCGAGGATTCCGAAGGAAGCTTTCCAGCTGAGGACCATCTTGATGAAGTTGTTGAAACGACTTCAGAAGACCGAATGATTATCGATGAATTTTTCACCCATTATATACAAAATTTTGGAATTCAATACGTGTCGAATCTCTAAATTTAACGAGGTTTCCTTTTAAGCATTTAAAGTTACATATGTGACTAAAAGAGCTGACCTAATATTAGGTATATACGTGCGATAAGCATTTTTTTAATTATGTTTGACTTTTCCACGTAACATGCCATATCGACAAAATTCATTCAAATATCATTCAATTGATATATTATATTTTAAATGAATCACGAACACATAAAATAATCAAATTTATTCAAAATAATTTATAATAAGTACTTTTTCAAAATACAGTAATCCCCCCCATTAACGTCAAGATAGGTTCTACGTTATAGGGGGAATTTAGGAAGTCAATGAATGAAAAATTTTCATTTTTATTTTTCTTTTTGGATATTTTTACGATTTAATTGTTTTTTTTTCAAAAACATTTGAAAAAAAATTAAAAAATTAGAATTTAAATGCATTTGAAAAAAACCACGTTATAGCGGGGACGCTGAAGAAGTTAAAGAGGGGGGGGGTCGTTATAGGGGGGATTACTGTGCATCAAAAATAAACAATACTATTTCCAACATGAAACATCTCCGAAAAATCAAACTGAATCACACACCATCAACTGTCAATTTTCGACAAAACCAATGCTGCCAACATCGACGCGCGGCAGATCTGCCGATAACGGCGCAGCGCACGCCCCGAAAACGCACACACACACCCCGGCGATATCTGAAATTACAAATCTAGAAGGATAGCGTGTTCAATTTTAAATGGATGCCACCGCAGGAGCGGTTCGGCCGCTGACAGGTCCTTTCTGCGGCCCCCAGCGGTGATTGATTGCCAACCGAGCGAGCTCTCGTCGTACACAGAACGCGCATTATTATTGCCGGCGTTCGGGTTGGCTGCACTGATGCGTGTGTGTGTGTGTGTTTGTGGAGTGTGTGTGTGTGTGTGTGTGTGTAAAGTTGTTGTGATTAATCATTTTTTCGGGTTTGAATCTGTGGTGGGTTGAAGGGGTGGAGGCTGGTTTGTTGTTGGTGGTTTGAGTGTGTTTTTGAGTTGTTGGTGTGAATCATTTTTTTTTGGTAATTGTGGTTTCAATTGAAAATTTTCGAATGTTGCCTTCTTATCGTTACTGAATGGATTTGTGTAGCAAGAAAAATACTTCTAATCTTTCAGTTACGATAAAAAAACGTTGTACATACTTCTGCAGATGTTAAATAGTAATGGTAGTAGTAGTAGTAGTAGTATTTACCGGTAATGATATCCCTACTATTTAGCGGTTTTTACTACTATTTCGGATCATTTAATCCGAAAAACAGTTCATTCATCAAATACATTTATTCGAATCGTTAAATTATCTTCAAATGCACAATCGGAACTTATTAATCATACCAAACATCAACTATATAACTAAATGTATAATTCTTCCAAATAACATTTACATTTGATTATACCGATATTAAAACCGATCAAATAAAAAACCCCATACTCGCATATGAAAAAAAACCGAAAACCCGACAAATTCAAACGAAAAACTGAGGATCAGCAAGAAACTACATCATCATCATATAAACCGTTTTACCGTTCTTCCGGCGTAGACGAGATCGTTCATCTTCACTCGTAGCATCTTAAGCGTATCCCCACACGTCATTAAACATCATAACTAAAGCTACTTAATAACGTATAAATAAGGGACAACGTATTCATCGGCGAGATAACCGACCCTTGGAGAAGAGCAGGCTTGCCACACACACCCAACTTTAAATTAACACGCTAAACTTGCGACAGAGACGGATCGTACAAAGTCTTTATAAATTCGATCGATGAAGATGCCTTTATGTGTATTTTATTGTGTAGTGTTGGGATATTAAGGGAGATTTAATTATTTTTATTTATAAGATAATTTGATATCACGTGATTTTTAATATAAATTGATTTTTATGATATAGATAATTCGATATTATAATATTAATAAATAGCTGAAATTTTATTAAAAAACTAAGTTTAATTAAATATTGATTGTAAAATAAACAATTAATTGGGTACAATTTTTTTATTCTCAGTTTTTTTTTTAATAAACGGAATTTTCCGGTCAAAATTAGACGTTTGGTCATTTTAGTACACAAAATATAATAGATATTTATAAAATTGCGCTTTTCTTCATATAAATTACTATTAATTGTGCTTTTCTTAATTAGTTTGATGTTATTGACAAATTGACACAGCCAGCATCGTCTCGCGACTCAACGGTTGCGGAGCACTAACCTGGACTCTATATTGTTTGATGCGTCTTTCGGTTTTAGATATTTGGATGTTTGATACATCAATCGAAAGACATTTGAAGAGAGGAGACATAATAAAAAAATCGTTTCATGACAAAATAAATTTCTTCACAATAAAACACTATATCTCTTATATACCGATGATTCGATTTTATAAAGACAAATGACACCAATTCAAACAACAACAACCCGAGATTATCAGAAAACTGAAACGCGAAAAATTCCATAATTCATCCTCAGGTAAAACGATATGCAAAGTCTCGCGGGAGAGACGTCCCCTTTGACGTCCAGGAATTCCCGGCCCGCGACACTACGAAGACGAGACCCGAGAATTCCCGGGACTATCTCGGAATACCACCCACAGTTTACTCTGTGCTCTGCTGTAGGAAAAGGCGGAACAAATTTTAATTTTGCGACTTCAAAGGGCTCCGAGGTGCAGCCGGGAAGAATTTGACGTGCGGCGAAGTTCGCTTTGACGATAATTTGTGTTGCGAAAAATGCTGCGAAGTTTGCGCAATTTTTCAATGGTAGTTTTTATTTTGACGAGTAGTTTGGAGTTTTGATGTCGCTGTGTAATATTATATATGTAGTTTCGTTTGAAATTTTATGTTTGTTTGTTTGATATGTTTGTTATAGTGAAGTTAGTTTATGTCGGAAAAATAGTTTGCTCTTGGTTGTCTCTCGGAAAAGGTATATAGCCTAGACCTCCAATATGTGATCGGGAGACCTTATCCTGCAGTGGGCACAACGGGTTAACAATGATGATGATAATGTAGAGTAATATTATAAAAAAAATTTCATATTAAAATTAACAAAAATTTTTTTGGATTACGTAAATGATAAATTAGTTATTTGGCTATTTCAAAATAAATAAATTTTGATATTTTGCGAAAATTCAAAACAGGACTGTAATAAATTATACACATATCATATTAAGTGGCTAAATATTTTTTTTATGAAAAAAAATCTATTTTCTCATTCTCGGTTATGTGTATATAATATTATATTTAATCATAATTATGCTTTATTCGAAGAATTCAAAATTTATTCAAAAATTTGAATGGAAAACTGAAATTATTATACATATATTCAAATAAAAATAAAAATGAAAAATATCAAGAAGTTAAATTTCCAAATTTTTTTTATTTGAATAGATAAAATGATAATATTAAATCACAAGTATCAATTATCTAAAGATATAGATCCGCATGAAGATGATGCGTCACATTTTTTGGGAGCTAGGTTGATGAAACATGGTTCTGAAGTTGGTTTATAAGTAGGTGGTGATGGTGGTGAAGCATAGCAAAGTTTTGTTTGTGGAGATGGTTGTGGGATAAAGCATGGTTCTGGTATTATTTCATAAGGAATAGGCTCTGGTTCACAAATGGGTGGTGGAGGTGGGGGTGGAACACAACACGGTTTCGGTGGTGGAGGTGGAGGTGAGGAACAGCATGGTTCTGGTATTATTTCACATGGAATAGGCTCTGGTTCACAAGTGGGTGGTGGGGGCGGGGGCGGAACGCAACATGGTTTCGGTGGTGGAGGTGGAGGTGAAAAAGAGCATGGTTCTGGAACTATTTCACAAGGCTCTGGTTCACAAGTAGCTGGTGGAGGTGGAGGTGAGACGCAACATGGCTCCGGTATCACCTTGCAAGAAGGTCGTAGGGGTGGAGTACGAATCGGTGCAGTTTTGACTTTCGATTTCCCTCCACAAAACTCGCAAGGCAGCCCATGAGCCACATAAGCCTAGATTTTAATTATTTTTTGTTAAATTAAAAACAATCAGCAATTAATATTTAAAACAATAATTGTACCTGAATAGCTAGAAGGGTGAGAATTCCAAAGGAAGCTTTCCAGGCGAGGACCATCTTGTTGAAGTTGTTGGGACGACTTCAGAAGACTGAATGATTTTCGTCTATTTTTTCACCCATTATATACAAAATTTTATATCCGCATTAAATGAGGTTATCTGTCAAAACGTGAATGTATGTGACCAAAAGTGCTGAATTTTTATGTTAAATAAATGTACGTGTGATAAAAAATTTAAAAGTTACTTATTTTTTCCGTGTGACATTGCCTATCTTCATATTAAAGAAAACTACTTGGAATGAATCATTAAATTAAAATTTCCTTAAAAAATAAAGCACAAAACTTAAAATAGTTTAAATCAAACAATTTCATATGACTAAATACTCTTTATTGCGCGATAATCACGTTTTCAAAACATAACAGACTTTTTTAAAAATTTAAATTACTGAAATATCCAAAAGAAATTTTCATGGAATAACACATTTAAATATAATATTTTTGTAAAATTTGACAAATAAAATATATTAAAAGGTTTTGTTACACAATTTTATTGAAGTTGAATCCAACACGCAATAATTGACATACCGAAAGATTACAAACATTAATATATCAATATATCGATATTTCAACTAATATATCAACGTTCGATCACAGAATCAACATAAAACTCAAAACCATCAACACAATATCACAATCCAACATTACTTATTCCAACCGCTTCAGCACTAACCCGATTGTTTCCAGCTCGCGAAACGCATTCAATGTACACTCGGAAGCCCCCCTGAGGGCACAGCCCTAGCTCGGGGGCTCCTGGGGGCCCTGGGGTCCTTTGAGCGTCGGCTGCGGCACAATCGAATCCAGGACCCTCGAGTGGCAATCAAAAGAATGCTCAACGGGTGCACTCTCGAGTGGCTTTTGTCGATGAATGGGGGCACGTATCACGTCGCATTATTCAGCTTTGGCGGGAAAATCTGCACCAGTTTCAGTGTGTGTGTATGTGCGGGATGTATGTAGAATTGTGTGTTGGGTGCTGAGTTGTGTGTGTCCTTTTTGGCGGGTTTTTGAAAAGTGGATTTCAGTTCGAAACTCGTTTCAGTGTCGCTCGATTATATTTTGTGTGTAAGGTTGTATTTTTATTTCGAGAATGATTTATAAAATTGGTTTGATTAGGTTTTACTTTATTGAATGTTTTGGTTTTTGAAATTGGGTGGAAAAAAGTCAGTATATTGGATGTGGTGGTTATCCTTTCGTTGGGTCCTGTTGCAAATTTGTTACAACTCCTAAAATGTGTTTATTTTTCGTTTAATCTTAAAAATCATTTTTTTTAAATTTTTTTTCGAATTAATTATATTCTCATTGTACTGAAAAATTAATAAATTATATATTCGATTAAGGCACCTAATTTTACAAAAATACAAAAAATTGTCATTATTATTTTTCCTTCATCATACAGAGTTATAATCTATATAAATATATAAGAATAATTGTATATATGTGTGTGTGTTAGTTATGCATAACTTTACCGCTTATTTTATTATAATAAAATTTTGTAAATATATTGTTTGAACATTTGGAAAATTTTTTGTACTATTGAAATTATTTTACAACTCAATCTGATGCTATTTTAAAAAGAAAAGCAATGCCAGGTCCGAGCAACGCTGGGTACAATCCAATAGTTAATCATAATTTTTTTTTTGAAAAAAAAAATTGATGCAATGAATGTTTCATTTGACAATCAAATCATTTGGAAAGGATGATTTTCGATGTATAAATTAGAAAGTGAATTTTTTATTATTATTCCGTGATTAGAAAAAAGTATTTCAATAATATATTAAAAAAGTCTTGTTATATTCTTGTATAGGTTATATCTTTCGCTATGAACATAAATAAAAAATATATATAAATACAATTAACCATTTTGGGTCAAATCATCTAAATGTGGATTTTCTTATTGTCATATGACGATGATAAAAAATATAAATTTAATTACATTTAAAAATAAATAATTAAATCCTAATCACTAAATAATACGATCGCACATAATCGAAAAATCGAACGGCAATTATGCGGCCGAAAACCCGAAGGAAATCGCCACCGAAAAACTCACAAAAAGCAACAAACACGGAGCGGCAAAAACGGAAAACCGGC
>JAOXNN020000012.1:371005-383188 GCA_028571205.2 Hydropsyche betteni
CGAAAACCCGAAGGAAATCGCCACCGAAAAACTCACAAAAAGCAACAAACACGGAGCGGCAAAAACGGAAAACCGGCGCGATTTTCCCGCAATATTTTTCAGTTGATATTCCGTTTTGATTGCTTTTTCCGACATAACGGTCCTCGTAATTATCTTTGCGTCGGTCGGCGGCAAAGTGCACCGAGCGCAGAAACATTCAATTTTTCCCGCGCAAATGAAATTGCACGTCGCGTTGTAAAAAGTAAACGGCGCAAAAGCGTTCGTCATTCTCGCAGTAATATTTTGTATAGTTTCGAATGAAAAAGTGTATTTCGTTCGTATGTGTGTGTGTTGTATTTCGTTGCGTCGTGTTCGTTTTTCGTTTCCTTTGCGAGCGACGCTTTTTACGCCATTGTTCGAAATTCAATAGCCTTCTGTATAAACTCGATAGTGAGAAAATAAGGTATGTTCTGTGTTAGGGTACGACCAGAGGGCATTTCTTGATGTATTCAAAATATATTTAGTCGGAAAGTCGTTGGAGGTTATTTTAGGTGTTGGGTTGGCAGTTAGATAACTCGAAAATAGTTTAAAAATATTGTAGTATGAATAATTACTAAAATTTATGTACATATAGCATATTTCAAAATCTAGAAAATTCAATTTTTTATAAATATAAATTAGCCACTGAAAGACTGAAGGGTTTGAAAAATTCATAACTTGTTAATTTTCTTTTTTTTCACAGGTACCGAGGTTAAAACGGCTACAGATGATATCTAGTAATGACTAAAACTCATTGGGTTTTTTTATTTGAATAAAATTTCAATTATTAAAATTCAGAAAAAATATCGGTAATATTTTAATGCGATATTAATTTGATGAGGTCTATTATCATTTCAACTGATACATTAATTAACAAAACTGCTGATTTTGTATACTGAAAATTCCAAAGAAACACATCATCATCACTGGAAAATTTACTATTTGGAGCGGTGTTTTCTCTGAATATCAATACTTGATTTTTCATTCGAATAAAAAACCTCAGTGAGATTTTCTCATTGCTGGACATATAACAGTACATAACTATTATATAGTATTTCATCAACGAAAATTTATTTTATATTTCATTAAAAAAAATAGACAAGTTCTGATTCGTTGAAACTCTTCAGTTTTTTATCACAATTTTTGCCACCTGAATAATAAAATAAAATATTTTTCTAAAATAAAATAATTAATACATACCCAAAATTCATCCTTTGTGCCCCAGTCTACAGGTAGTCCCCGAAGTCACGTGCCGATTCGAAATCAACCCTGCATATTGTCATGTGGCACGTGCCAAAACCCACCTTCCACCGCTATCATCACCGTCTTCGATAATTCGGTATTCACCATGGCGCTGATTAGTTTGTCTCCTCAGCCGACAAGGCTGCGATATTAGCGTGGAAGCCTTCAAAGAGAAGCCGTCGTGAATACGAAACGGAATTATACACGGCCATGAGCGTCAGACGCGGAATATCGTATTATCCGACGCCGTTGTAATGTGTTTGAAATTTTCGGTTTGTGTATGTAGTGTGTGTGTGTATGCGTGTAAAAGGCGGGAAACTCGAAAGCGGGCTTTTTTGAATGAGCGAGTTCGATTTTGTCCCGCGGGATGGATGGGTTTCGTAGGGAAAGCGTACTTAGAATTCGATGGAGGGTTTATTTAATTTTAGGAATGTGTAGGCTTATTCTATTTTTGTTTGTGTTTGCGTGAGTATTTTATATTTTGACGTCATATTGTGATTGAATTGATAGTTGTAAATATTATTATTATTTTTTTCATAAGTATTTAAATTTAAAATGGAAATAATATTTTATAGATAATTTTTAAAAAATATTGATGAAAGTTCAAATATTTTAAGAAAGTAAAAGAAAATAAATTTATTTTCATCGAATAGTTTGGTGAAACTTCGATAGATGTCTCTAAAAGAAAATTTGGTTTCAATCATCGCAATTCAAACAAAAAATATTCAAAAAGTGAATTTAAATAAAAAAATACATTTTAAACTTATAAAATTTATCTATTTTTTTTTTGAATTATTAAATTTTATATTTTGATTGGTAAAAAAATTATGTACTTAGAAAATTTTCCGTTCGAGTGAATGTATTATAGATATCGCATTATGAATCAGTTAGCGGAAAGTCGCCGGAGATTTCAGCTAGTGCTCTTGAGCGCGTCTACAAGTGACAGACAGTGAAAAATTAATTTCGTAATTGAAAAAGACGAAAGCGCAATCTGATTTTAATTTCTGCCAGGGCACGTTCGCAAAAAAATCTCGTTCGAAAAATCTCCGTAGTGGTTATTATTAAAGTGCTCTTACGCCAAACGGACACTCGATATTAATGGGATTTCTGATTAAAAAAAAGGAAAAACGAAGAGGAAAAAGAGGAGAGCGCGGATTTACAATCAGTTATCCGATAGATAGCGAACAGAGGAAGATTCTATATCCATTGTAAGTGGAGGGAAAAAGTTGGATTTTCCGTAACGAGCGCACACGTCGACCAACAAAGCCTTCGAAGCGTCTATAAAAAATACTATTTTTCTCGGATTATATCTGGACAGTCCTTTCATCGGGGATTTAATATGTATTAAAGAACACTTGAAAAATACACGAGTGAAGATTTATTGCGTTCCCAAGCGAAAAAGCACTATTTTGCTAACTCTCAAAAATGCATTTTCCGATTGCTGCACACCGGAAATTCATCAAAACTTTTTTAATAACGACGAAACATTGGGAGAAAATATAATAGTTACTGGAGCAATAAGCGAAATATTTTCACGTCGAAAACTATTTGGATATGTAATTAATTTGCCAATATCTGAATATATATTTTAACTTCGTATTGAAAAATTTAAAATTAAAAAATAAATATAATAGATATTAGAATGTTTGAATGATAAATATATGGATGTGGGCTTTAAGTAGATGAAAGGATGTGTTGGTATGCAGAAAGGTTGACAATTTCTGTTCAGTAGAGGCTCTTTTGCCCCTTCATGGTCTGTTTGTCACAAACAAGCGGTCGCCGTATTTACTGCTGACATTCTGGCACTTTCCACACATTCTGACAACTTCATACCAACTATGTACTAGAAGTAGTGCGGAACAACGAATCAGAAGCACTCAATTCTTGGGTCAGAGTCTTTAAAGTGCAACTTAATATAAATGCCATTAAATAAATATATTATATTTCATTTAATAAATCATCAAATTTCAAAACACTTCAATATATAATATAATACATACATAATATGATCTAACTAAGTTATAAGACAGTTGCGTTTTTTCTTTAAGAAATGGTAAAGCATAAAAAGGCAAATACTCAAATAAACGCATCTATTAGGAAAATGACTCGAGGAAAAAAAAACATTGCGATAATATATGCTTTTGAAAACGTCTGTAATCAACATAATACAAAGCATGCGGTGAAAAGTTTACAAACACGACAAAACTGAAGATCGAGAAGGACCATCACAAATACGACTTTACTTACGGAATAAAAAAAAAACCTTTGACACATTAAACTCCAAACATAAAACCCAAGAAACGTCCCCATCGCCTGCACACCCGATTCATCCGACATTCAACTTCGATTCCGCCCCCTCGTGTAAGGGATGATTCACACGCATATGGGAGCATGTCGAGTTCGCCATCTGGCACCCATGTCTTATGGTTCGCCATCGCCACCTTCCCGGCCAGAACGTCTTATTACGTCTGCCGCCGTTGATTTAGGGTTAATTTGGCGCGTAATGGCCCTCCGTGGCTTTTTCTTGCGTTGGGTGCTCGCTGAAGGCTTTTATGTTCCGCGTATTCGAATGAAGATGGTGTAAATTTAATATTGCATAAGTTGCGGGTGATGTATGGGAGGAGGGGTCGGTTTCGTGTGTTGGAGTTTGATTAGTGTTTTTGTTAGTTGTTAGTGTTCGGTTGGATGATCCGATGATGTGTTGTTGGTTTGAGATGGTTTTGTGAGAGTTGCTTTTTTATATTATCCCCTATATATAATAGCGGATTTCTGTATGTCTGTTCATCACGATGACGCTCGTGACTTTTTCGCGAATATGATCTGTATGCATATACAGTTAACGTCTATAATATGATGCTTATTACGCTCGCGACTTCGATATTCTATTATGGTCTTTATGCGTATACAGTTAACGTCTATAATATGATTCTTATTACCTACTGCATCTGGCTTTGTCTATGTTACAAACAAATAACAAATGAACTATTTCGATTTTATTAATTAAATATTAAATATTCGAATCGGGTACCCATTTTAGATTCACACAATCGAGTTTTCACATTTTATCGTTTTCCGTTTCTTACAAAACCACAGCCGATGTTATTAACATAGGGCCTATATACTAGTAGTAAAATAAGAGTGCAAGTCTGATTCGAAAATTAAGCATAAATTCGAATTAAATTTACGATAAAAGATTTTGTTTTCAACACATAAAGATACATGCATATATTTTTAATCGTCAAAATTTTCATTAACCTCAAAAAAATATTAACACATCAAGAACACTTAATCCTCTTTTTAGTCTATGGAAAGTATCCCGAAGAGGATTGGGTGTACATTTATATTATACCCATTACAATACATTCAAATACAGAAATTCTCAACATATTATACATACAACCACTAAAAATTTCAATTTAAGTCTTTCTAAAAAAAAACATCCACAAACTTGACACAACCGCTTCCGTTTTTATGCGTTTTCACCCCTACGCGTGGCATTAGGGACAAGATAAAAACACGCCCTTAACTACCGCCAGTTCACTATCGCTCCCTTCATTTTCCGCACAATTTCCATGTGAGATCACGCACGTTCGCCGAAAAACTGTTCACGGGACATAATTCAAGTGGATTCCGCCCGAATTCCCGTGGATTCCGTCGTAAGTAACGGGAAAACCCTTTCTGCGAAGATAGGGCGGACGACTATCGCGGGATGATCGCGATAGCGGGATGATTTAAATTCGTTACCGCGTTTTTTTATACATGGCGATTGATTTTGTTGAATTTTGAACACGGTTGATTATTATGATCAAAGAAATTTTGAGTTTAAGTTCTTGAATATGGGTAAATTATTATATTATAATATTATGGGTGCATTGAAAAAATATAGGCCGTGCCTTAAAACGATTTACTCGTGCATTAAAATTATATATGATTTGCGTTATTTCTGTTGAATTAAAAAATCTTGTATTCAGCATTATTTTATTTGCAGTGTGCCATGAAAGAATATTATAAAGTGAGATTAAAAAATATGAAATGAACAATAGAAAAAATAGTGTGTGCATTGAAATGATCGAGAGGTGGTGATGTTGACAGTGCAAAGTCATCCTCCATAGACAATACAATACAACTGTCAACTGTCAATGTTTTCTTTTGTTATAATTTGCAACAATAAATCATATTTCAACAATTTGGTCCAATTTGATTCTATTATGAAAGTTGTGAATAATGGTCGTGCGGTTGGTATTTCATTCTGTTCACGTTAACGGTGTTGCCGATCCTTTATTTATATTCATTCTAATGCACATTGTATTCGTTTTAAACTAAAAATGTTTTTTCAATGATCAAAATTTTCACGAATGCACTAATTTCAATGTTCATGCAAAATGCACATACCAATTTCTTATTTACACTAATATTATTAAATACTCAAGTTTAATATACATTTACTTTATATAATGCTCGCTTAAATTATCCCTTATAATAATCAATTGAATAAGATTCGACCGTTGATCGAAACATAATCGATTAATCCTCAAGAGAAAAATCGATAATAATTGTTGACACAACAAAAGCCCCCCCATACAAAATATAATGACACACTAAAAGCGTTGGAACACGTTCAAAAATCTATTATCGACTAGATTGTAGACACCGTATAAGTGGGATACGGTGAGTGCGTTATTGAATGAGCGTCTTATCGTGTACCGAGGTACGCCACCCTTAGTCGGGACAAGGGTGCGACTCCTTATATCTCACGATGTGGGGTAAGATGAGGGTGAGTTTGAATATGGATGGAAAGTGCAGGTCCAAAAAGAGGTAGGTTTGCTTCTGGTGCATGGTATTTATAGCATTTCAATGAAGAAGATAATCGTGAATGATTTGAGGTAAAAATTTTTGGGAGTTAAATTAATTTAAGTGCCACCTATGTATTGTTAAAAAAAAGTTTTGTTTTGTAATGGATAATATACAACACTAGCGACCGGCGTTGTTCGGGGCTTAATGGTGTAGTGGCTGTCTTTCTCAAGGTCTGGAATCGTGTCTTTCGTTGTCCAGTTTTCTCATTTGCTTGCAGTTATTTGCAGGCATTTGTGACCCTTACATTAGTGATCACTTTTCAGTGATTATCCTGTGAAATAATAACTAAAGTGGTTTCCTGTTGTCTTCTTGAGTGATAGGATTTGTATAGGAAGGTGGACCGATTCAAATACGCATTCTGTACGCACCGGTATACCGATTGTAATTATTGTTACAATCAATTCGCGGTGCTGGCGTCGTGCTTATACTGAAATTTTCTTTTCATCTTAAAATAGCATCAGATCGAGTTGTAAAATAATTTTATTGATACAAAAAATTTTCCGAATGCGCAACAAATACATTTATAAAATTTCTTTGTAATTGAATAAGCAATAAAGGCATGCGTAACTAATAAACACACACACATACATTCATTTTTATTTATATAGTTATGCTCTGTATGGTGGAGCGTCGCTTGATATTAATTTAAATTGATTAGATATTGTGAATTTTGCATCTGCACTCCTTACACGGGGTATACAAGGTAAGAATAGGGTTATTTCGGAGGTACGTATGGAGCAAAGTAACCTATTCTGGCAGTGTAACTGGGCAGGGCCGGTAGACCGCAGACGATTTGCCGCCTAAACGGATAAAACCGTTCGCCGTACTTTCAAGTCACGTCCGTTAAAACGCTAGTTGCTATCCGTTATATGTCGTTATGCGAAAACCTTATATGTACCTTATATATGTATGTATAAGTTGGTTTTTAAATAAAACGAATGATTGATTTCGTTTAAAATTTGTTGATAGATTTGATTTTTTTTTTTGATGGATGAATGGAGAATGTATGTGTAATTGACGATTGGAAAATTAATAACAGTTGAATTTAATTTGCTTCATTTTAATGAAACAGTTTAGGAATAATGAAGCTAACTATCAACAGTTGAAAGTATGTGACCAAAAATGCTGACTTTTACATTAATTAATTAAGCATACGTGCAATTAGTTTTTTTTTTCAAATAATTTTTTTTCCACATAACTTGATTATTCATAAATAGAAAAACTGTACGTGGGATGAATCATGCAATTGATATTTCTTTTATAAATAAAGCACGAACATATAAATTAATCTGAAGCATATAACCTAATTTATTTTTATGACTAACTACGATGCAATAAACACGTTTTGACTGTTTTGATACTGACACGTTTTCAACCGAATTTATAAAAACTATGATAAGCTGATATTATAGTTTTTATGAATTCTTAGAAGTGGTTTCTGTTAAAGTGTACTTCTTTCATTTTTTATTATTAGAAAATTCTATGATTTAGATATTTATTAAAAGTTTTTTTTAATTATTTATGTAGTTTGTATTATATAAAATATTATTATGAGTTATTAGAATGTGTGTCACCTTTTAATTTATAAAATATCGTATATAACAGATATATAATAACATTAAGAATTTTGAATTGTGATCATTTGAAAATAATAATAATAAAAAAAAATCAGGTTGCATTCAGGCATCGCCATTTCCCGCGTCCATTTTCTCGGAGATCCGTGCAGGGAAAGCGGCCCGCGGGTTTTTCATTGTTTCCGTATTTACCGGCGGGAAATTTCAGAAAGTTTCCGCGGCTACGTTAATTGAATTGATGATAAGCAACCCTCGATACATAACTCACTGACGAGGTCACGACGAGAATTCCACTCATTTAATTACCCGCCGCTCGCCCGCTTCCTGGTGGACCACTTATAGTTTCGCGGAGAAATAACCGGGAGAGCTCTCCCGGAGGCCGAGGATGGAGGAATGGCGGAGAAGGAGCGAACCACGAGTCGGTCTCCAGGGAGGAACAAAAAAAGTACGAAAATTCCCGGTAAACTTCGTAAATTCGGTATTAGCCGCGAGTACTGCTCGAGCTCCCCGTGCCGAAGGATTACTTGCCCTCGTATTTTTTTATATACTGTATACAAATATATTTTGAGTGTGTATGTTTTTTTGCAAATACAGCATTGTGTGAGTAATGAAAAATTTCGTATTAGAAGAAAATGGAGTTGAAGATATGATTCGAATTGAATTCGGGGCTGTTCATTGTGATTTTCGATTGCCGATTATTGCCGTTTCGGGTGTATAAAGTGGATTCAATTGCGGAAAATTATCAAAAGGATCAGAAAAGAATTATGAAACGGTTCGAATTTAGGTATAATAATACTATTTAAGCCCACAAAGCTGACTCGTTAAAACGGTACTAAAGAAGTAGATGGTCGTGTAATAACGATTGCCTATTAGAGACCTTTTTCGTTCATTAAAAGTAACATCGAGTTTTCTATTGGATCATTACTGCTATTATTCTATGAAATTTATTATTAAATTGAATTTTATTGTATGAAAATCAAAGTATTTCATTTTCGACATATGATTCAATGAAATCCATATTTTTACGATCGAATATAGCGGATATATTTAATATTATTACTATTTTTTACGTTTTTATTAAAAAAAAATCAAAACAGAAATTAATCATCTAATAAAAAATTCTGATAAAAAAATTGAAATTATCGTTTTTTTTCCATTTGAATAAAATATTAAAACATTTTTCACTTTATATATAATACAAGAAATTATTCAACTGACCCATGCGATTAAAATTGCAACAAATCCCACTATTAAAAAAAGCAACCCTCAACACTAAAAGCCTATCAATCAAATCTTAAAGCGGATCGCGATGTCGAATTGTGTATATTTTTCGTGGACGCAAACACATCCCGCAGGAGGAACGGGACAGTAATACCGCGGTGTGCCAAATCGGCAAAATCCTGCGGGACAATCAGCTTACAGCCGGGGAGGACTGTCATCCCACGGTCCTCTGGTTCCCCCAGGACTTTCCTTTGTGCTCGAAATCGGCTCAATGAAAATGGACTTAGCTGGACTTAGGGGCTCTCGCTGAAACCGATATATCGCCGATGTGTTTTCGGCTTAATATCAATTAAACAGTGTCTCCGTCGTGGTGAAGGTTGGGTTTTGTTAGGTGAGTGTTGGAGTTTGATTTCGGGTCGTGTTCTATTCTGTATCGATCATGTAAATATGGCGAAGGCTGGAATTCGGATTGGATTTTTCATGTGTGTGTGCGTTGAGTGAAATGTCTTCAAGTCTCGGAGAAATGTTTTCGAAAAGGAACGACAACGCTATCTCGTCGGACATATGTAAAATGAACACATAAAAAAGTTGTGAGGCGCAATGAATGTGTTGTCGATATGTTTGGTAGATTTCAGGGGATAGAAACTGTTATTTTTTTCATATAAAAATTATTTTTGAATCATCAAACATTTTCATGTATCGATTTCATATACATGTATTCAGCTGAATACATCGAATCCCATCGGTCAATCAAATTAAATGACATGTGGTGAAATTAGTAGACGAATATTATATGATGACATCATTGACTGAATATCATTTGAATTTATCATTATTATTATTATTATTATTTATCATATACCGTTTTTTCATTATTATGTAATGAATGAAAAAAAAAGAATTGAATTGAAACTGAAAAATGAAGAAATTATAAACCACTATCCCCTATCCCCTATATATAATAGCGGATTTGTCTGTTCGTCTGTTCGTCACGATGACGTTCGCGAATTTTTTTTTTTCCTTTTTTCAAATGACTTATGATGATGATGATGATGATGACGGTGATGATGATTTTTTTTTACATCCGATGTTATTAACATCGAGCCTATATACTAGTAATATTATATATGAGAACAAATAAGCAGAAAGACGATACGAGATCTAAAAATATCCGTACGAATCAAAAAAAAAAGTCTCAAATCGTCTCGATCGGTTCGAAAGCCACCAGTTCCCGCCAACCTTTCGAAGGACATCCTCGTTTGCGTCAAAGCTTGAAATGTTTGGCCATTTCCCGCGGGACCGGATGGCGAGAGATGTCTCGGACCGAAGCCCGCCCACTTCCACCCGACCCCTGCAAAAAAAAAAAAACCACCCCACCCACTAAACCGCCCACTTCTAAGGCTCGCGAGGGAAACTTTTTGAAAACGCGTGAAATACGGCCGGCCCCGAGGTGTCTAATAAAAGAAAATACATCCAGCGTCCCTCGCTCGAACATTTTTTTTATATCGCCAATAAAACTTTTTTATCATTTCATTGGTTCTCGGGCATACATTTTCCAGTGCGGCGCGCATTGAGTGAATATGAGCGGGCCCTTCTGATTCGGACGCGTGTTTTCTTTTCGTGTTTTGTACGTTTTTTTCGCCCTTTTTTCAGGGACGATGTGAAAAGGTTCGTTTATATCGCTGCGAACGCTCTCACGACCCGGGGCCGATACGAGGCGAAAAAGTTAAATATTTACAGAAGAATGCGAATAAACATTTCGTTTCTTCGCTGCGAAGTGCTTCGGCCGTGATAAAATTGGTCGTTGCCTGTCTTGCGTTTATTATAATGAGTGCAAACACTCGAATTAGTGTGGTTTGATTCAAGGAGTTATTATTTGTGGGACGAAATATGAGGGTTCAGGGGACATACAATTTTCACTTATAATATAATATAGATTTCGATGTTTTTGTATCAAAATCAGAATTATATACTTAAAAAGTGTTTAGTGTTGCTTTTTGGTTCAATTTATGATTCTCACGCCAATGGACTGCTCAAAAGTAAAAGGTTGACGAACAATTAATAGTTCCGCTGGTAATGGCTAGGTATTACTAAGGTTTTCAAATATCAATTTTCATCTTCATCACTTTTGCCATGTGGTGGCTTAAACAAGACAATATGTTTTACATATGATCTGAATACCTGATTGAATAATATACGTTCAGTATCAATCCATGCGTTTAGTAACAAATACGTTCAGACTTTTGACTGACTGAGACATTCGGCATTAAATAAATGCGTTTAGTTTTACTGATTGAGAAATGTGGTCTTTTCAACCTAACCTTTAGTTTTTCTAAATTTTTAATTTAATTTTTTTAATAAATTAACGACATCTAACCAATACCAGAGGAACTAACTAACTTATTCTTTTATTAAACGATCTTATCATATTTATGACGTTTAGGGAAATCAAATTTGCCGTAATTTTCATTTACGGGCAATATGGTAGTTTTTTTTAACAATTTTGAATAACATCGTAAAATTAGAAATACTTTAAAAACCTCACAGTTGTAGAACTAGCCATTTTTCCAAAATATCATTAAAAAAGTATCATTATTGAACTTAGACGTTTAAACAGAAAAACTTTTATACATAGAATAGTAAAAATAAAACTTTCGAAAAAATAAACCCGCCAACAAAAACAAAAAAAAAAAAAAAAAATACAAGAAGAAAACTCACCCCTTAAAACAGCACACAAAAGTCGGCCAGAGTGTTCGAAGTAATTTCTCCTACGATTGCGAGAGACGATTCTCCACTCCGGCACCCAGTGCCGGTACCGGTGCCGGGTCAATACGTAGTACCGGCACCACACTAGCGGCCCAGCTCGAGTGTTTTCCTTTTCAAAAATGTATGCCCTTTGTAACTTGGCCGTGATTTCGCCATGGGCCGAAGGGGATGCGATTGCGAAAATATCGAACGTTCGAGTGCTCTAGTGGCGCGACTCGAGTGCGTCGATTGTAGGGGTGTTTTGTTGGATTTTTGATTTTTTTTTTTATAGAAGTGCTGTATGTGATTTTTTTTGGAGGGAAATATTGAGTTTTCTTGTTTAGATGTTTTGCGTTGGTTGGGAGTGTGTTTTGAATCATTGTGTCGATTGAAATGTTTGATTTGATTTGAATCAGTGTGGAATTATAAACGGGTAAGTTTTGACTCGAATCAATATTTGTTAATCGAAAATTTTGATTAATTTCATGTTAGTCAAAACAGTAATTGATGTGTATAACATTTCTATCTA
>JAOXNN020000012.1:400846-414716 GCA_028571205.2 Hydropsyche betteni
TACAGTTAACGTCTATAATATGATGCTTATTACCTACTGCCTCTGGCTTTACCTATATGTCGTAATTGTGACAATAATAAATGAACTGGTTTTATCAATTAAATATTCAAATCGAGTACGGGCATTGGGTAGCAGATTTTACTACTGGCTTTGCCATTTCAATTAAGCCTGTATGCACTTTAAAATAACGGCTATGATCACTATTTACATCATTCTCGAGCTCGAAAATCGCGACCTCCAAATCTAGTCTTTATGGTCATTATAATAACGGCTATAATCTTCGTAATTATTATTTTATTATGTAATAGTATGGTTATAAATTCACAACCGATGTTATCGACATCGGGCCTATACATTATCCTCTATATATAACAAACGGGCATCGAATTTTCACAACGGAACGGTTATAAAATATTTCCGTATAGATTTAATTTTTTTTATATATAATTACGTAATTCACAGCCGATGTTATTAACATCGGGCCTATATACTAGTAAAATATAATACAGTAAACCCTCCCCTATAATGTGCACTCCTATGATTTCAAATCAAGTCGATTTGTAATGAGAGGCTCGGAAGTAAATAGTGCTAAGCGCCAAAATTATAAAATTGAGTTTCTTTTATTCACTTCAAAAATTTCAACTTTTACTAAAGAAATTAATAAAAATATCTACATTCTCTCAATAGATGACAGTACTATGTCGGGTTATTCTTAGTTTTATTTATATAAAAATGCATGTAAACTGTTTTTCTTAATAACTCCAAAAGTGACAAAACGTCGCTTGACTCTATTTATTGCCGAGCCCCTCAAATGAAAATGTTCGATTTACTTATTTCCTTCAAATCTAAAAACAAAATTGAAAAACCTTAACCCTTTTTAATTCCCCCCCTTATAACGTGGTACCTATCTTTCGTTATGGGGTGGGGGAGTTACTGTATAGTGAAACCATGTTTTGACATTTTTGAAGGTTCTCATAAAAAAGATTGGTCAAGTTAAAACTTCGAGAAAATAATAAAAAAAAAACCTTTTTCGGTTATCCGCGCCCGCCTTCATTTAAAAAAAAATAGTTTGAGGCAAAAAACCTATATTGGAAACCATGTAAAAAATTTTTTCGATAACCAAATAATTACTCATACAATACATATAAAATTAACAAAACAATTTATTTAAACATAATACATCACACGAATCATTTTTTTTAAATCGTTTGGGACCTATACTTATAATACCTATACTTTTTTTATATTCCGAGGCACATATGATGATGGATCGATCGAATTCCTCATCATTCAAAAGTTTCTTTACCCATGAGACAGTGCGGTCTACCCGCAGCCCGAGTGCCCAACACAAACAAACTCTTGTTTGACTTTTGCCTCTCTCCAAACCGCCATCTGAGGTCTATCGCTGTCGTACGTGTACTGTGTGTTGTGTATGAACATTTGGGAAGCGTTGCATCAACTGAGGCGACAATGCAAATTAAACGGGGTCATGGTTTAGTGTTGAAGTATATTGATTCGATAGGATAACGAACCATTGTTTAGGTAATTTCATTGGGAATTGGTCAATGGTTCAGTATTGTTGGATGGTGCAATTTAGTTAAACGATATATGATGTGGTCAGTAGATGGATTCGATCGTGTATCATTGATTTGAGACTTGTATAAAAAATATGTTTTATTAATATTAATATTTTGATTTAATAAGTTTTACTTATCATTTATTTTTATAATTAGTGGTACGGAAAATGTATTAAATTTTCATTAATATATGGGAAAGGTAATGAAAGAAATAATCTGGAGATCAATATAATTTTAAAATTCTAAAATCCTGATGAAATTAATATAGAAGTTTTAGGAATAAATTTTAGTTTAAAGTTCAGATATTATAGTTCCATAACATACGTCAGAATCCCTACATTTCAGGATCATGTTAATTACATTACTTGCTTCTGTATATAATCTGATGGTGTTGGCAACCTTTTTTGGCTATGGGTCAGAAATAACCAAAATGTGACTATTGTGAAAATGTTCTAGGTGAGTGGTACATTTTAAAAACGGATCACTTGAAATAGACAAATGGGACAGTCGGTGACCCGCGGATCATAGGTTTCCGATGACTGATCTATATATTTCGAGATCAAATTTTCGTCCAAAATCTTGAGATAATAGTCCCCAAACATACATAAAGATGATAAATCGAAAACTGACCATCATATCTACCTCCCTCAAAAAAAAAACACAAACAAAACGACACTTTTGCCCGAAGCGTCCCCAAAACACCCACTTCCCTTCCACGGCCAATTTTATAAATGGCGCGGCCAACTTCGCGGAAATAATTCATCATTGGGGCCCGCCGTCGAGAAAAAGTTCCGGACAAAGATTGACAGTTAAATAAATAATAAAACTCAAACGGCCGTACCCACACGCCGGGTAGTAGCCGGCTACCCGCCGCGCCGGCGTAGCTACCCCGAGGACCACGAAAGTATTAGGGAAAGTTTTGATTGAATCAAGCCGGGCCTCCGGGATTACCCGCGCTTTTGTTGTGTGTGTATGTGTGTGTGTGTGTGTTCGTGGCCGGGAGTGTGTGGTCGCTTTTCGCGTTGTTATGGCCGGAACCGCGTTGCTTGTGACAGTTAACCTCAAATATAGTTAGCGCGGTTTTTCTTTGGGTTGATTTGATTTGTTTTCTTGGTATTTTTTTTTTAGTAAGAGATTGCTCTATGGATGTTTGAATGAGTTTTGAAACAATTTTTCTTTATTTAAATAATTTTTTGTTATTATCAATAATGCGATAAAAAAGAAGAAAGAGTTTATATTGTGAACGTAAGTGTACTTCGTTAGTCAGGAGAGTTAGTAAAAATTTTTACGTATAATAACATGTACTATCAAATAAATTTAAGAAAATAAACAAATATTTAACTTTAATTTGGTTCATGAGATACGCTTACGTTTACGCTTAAAATATGAATTCATTATTATTTTTTGAACGTGTAAAGTCAATTGGCTTTGTGTGCATTGGATTTGATATGATGATTTTAGGGTGCTACTAGTTTTGAGTTAGGTTAGGTTATGGATTATGTTTTATGGGTTAGGTTACCTAATCTAACCCAACTTAACACATAGGTGCATTTCATAGAAATTTGAGCTTGTCAATTAATATTAAAAAAGTTTTGCTTAAAATGAGAGTATAATGAAATATTTTCAATTTGTATAATAATTATTGAATTTGAACTTGTAGGCTTAATTTATTTATTTTGTATGATAACTAGAGAGTTCGTGTGGGAAAATATTTTTGAAAGTGCACGCAAGAGTTTAATTTAAAAATTAATAAATGTAAAATATTTAAAAAGATAGAATAATCTGCAGTAACGGTTATTAAGCTGAGAGTTCGTTCCCCTTGAGACCATGAACGTTTTTATCAGAGAGTTGCAGAAGGGTTATTTTTTTAATTCGCATTCTAAATTTCTCAAAGATGCAAATTAATTCGAAGTTTCGTTAATGAAATTAGAACGTGGCAGACTATAAATATTATTCCCAACTTGCATCTCAAGCGAATTTTTCATTTATATTTATTAGACTTGCATACAATGATTTTATTAGTAGTCATTTTTTTATTCATTAAACACGAAATAATAATTTTCATCACATAAATAATACATACTAAATTTTGTGAGTACACATGAAATGTCGATTTTATTTGTAACGAATAAAACGCTATAACTTTATAATTTTCAGAATAGGATCAATTTACACAAAGTGTCTTCTGTCAACGATTTGGTAACGAATATCTTCCGTGTTTACAAAATTCTATATTTTTAGAGGCAATGAAGTTATCAAAGGATTTTTCAATATCACTTGGATTGGTAAATTTTTTAATCTAAATAAAAATAAAAATTAATCGATCACAAAATAAGTAAGGAAATAAGCAGGCATTTCAATTTTTAATCCTGTTTATTTTGAATTCGTTATTAAAGAGGTGTAAGGCCTTGCGTTGCCATGAAGGAATACTTTTTTGCCTTTTCTATGTTAATCAGATGTTTTGAAATGGTGATAGGGCTAACTTTGATATCTGCTGATAGTCTCAAACAAAAAAAATTGTTTACTATTCACAATTTATTCCCAAGACGATTTGCTTCCCGTTATTTGATACGTTATAACCTAATATCTTCATCATCAAAAAATTTCATACAAAAAACAATCCATTTTCAATAATATATCTAAAAAATAATAATCGATCAAACATAAAAAGAAACCAAAATCGTTTCTAATCCGCACTGAAACGAAACTTCCCAAAATCGAGCACATAACGTCCCGACATTTCCAAGTTTCCAATCGCATTTGCACAAACGTCCGGCCGCGGAAAAGTCCCGGGGGAGCACTGCGAAAATGAATGTACCGACGAATCGGAAAGCCAAAGGCGGCGGCGGAAAAGAAAATTTTGCATACGGGTCAGGAAGGACCTAGAGGGTGACCGGCTGCATGCGAAACTGCTTTTCCCATTTCCGACGGCAATCCGAAACAGCTGCGGGTAGGGAAGTGATTGTTTCTTGTCGCCCAGTGTGTGTGTGTTACAGTGCAGTCAAAGTTTGGGAGGTTGCAGACTGGTTCGGATGTTTGTTCGGGGTCGGAATTTCGAAGGTGAGTGAGAGATGGAGGTCTTGAGAGTTGGGGTTTTCTTAAATGTAATTATTTTTCGAATGTGGGATGTTGATTGGTTTTGTTTTGAAGTGAATTTGATTTGATGATCTTAGGGTTCTACTAGGTTTGAGACTGAACTGATTCTTTTTTCTTAATCTAATCTAACCCATATGTGGCCCTAGGTAATAGGTTAGGCTAAAAACCTTACTTATCAAACGCACTTATAGGTTAGGTTAGGTTAAATAGAGTTAGGAAAACAAAATTCAGTTCAGTCTCATGCCTAGTAGTAGCAATCCAAGTATACAAAAGGAATCTTGTACAGCGATGTGGTTTTTTTACGGGGACAAAATTGGTCAGTATTTAAATAATTTTTAGGGTAATAAAACAATACTTTGTTTTATTATGTGATCAGTGTAGGTAAACAATGAAATATTATATTTCATTAATTACTATGACAATGATCTGAATAATATTTTCTAGTGGTTGAATTTGAAGTGTGGAAACTATGGTACAAAAAGTTGTCCTTTGTCTGTTGTCAAAAATATTGATATTGACCGTTTGTCATAATAAAATATACTATTTGATATTATATAAATACCAACAATTTACTTTAAATACTGACCACTAATGGATACGGATTGAAAAAAATGAGGGCCTTTTATAATAACAATGGTAGTAGTGTTTTTTTTTCTTATTGCGTACTAGTTATTCGGTGAAGAAGAAAAGATTAAGTTCAAGGAATTTGACCACTGAAATCTATTCCTTGATAAAAACATTCTTATTTTAATAGTTTAGAAGCATGTATTTCTATCTCTTAAATTTTATATTTAATAAGGATGCTTGATTTTAAAATGTAAAATAAAATTTTATGATTTGCACACGTTGCTCAACGCTACAATCTTCCGCGATGATTCGCCGTACATTACTAAACAATTATCAATAAATTTGACAGATTCCACTTAAACAATATAGCTGCTATAACCTAAAAAATTTCGAACATCCCTACTGAAAGACCCTTTATATAAAAATATTTAAATATAAAAAAACATCTTAATCAATTACGCTTTTTCACTTATTCAATCCTCGTGATATTCGCGCCGTTTCGTCTGCGGCATCGCGTTCATCGTCTGCGGTCGCGGTTCACCCTGTACGCTTTGGGGTTCATTCCGGGGGCTGTGTCTGACCCCAGAGGGTTGTTTCTCGTCCGGAAACCGGAATAGGGGGCACATGGGGTATGTGGGACATGTGGGAGTCGCCAGTGGGCGGCGAGAGGCTGTGGGACGAGGAGAATCAGACCGCACTCCGTGGCCATCTTCACATGTTATCTCTGCATTCGATGGGACAGCGCACGTAGATTACTATTGTGTCTGATTCGTCAGCCACGAAACTGTTATATATGTTCATCCGATCGAATATATATACATATACAGAATATAAATTCTATATAATTTTTTTTAAATTAAAAATTTGTTCAAATTAAATTACGGCAATCGAACTATGTGCATCAATTGTATAAATAACAATTTTAAAATATTATTTAAACATGTAATTTTATTGAATTCGTATTCGTTTTGTCGAAAAATTGGATTTCGCTCTGTAGTCAAGTATTCGTTTTCGAGTGGAGTGTTCGTCTGTTTGGCTTTCGACGTTCGTCCAAACAAAGAAATTAATTAAACATTCATCGTCGACGTTCGACGTTTTCCCCTTCGACTCCTCCGGTTTAAATATTTGTCATGGAAAACCATGACTAGATGTTGAATTGATGTCAAACACGACGTGCTAGAGAATCGAGGATCAATCGAGACGGGAACAATGAGGATGCGCAACCTGGAAAAATGTCAAAGCTTGATGTTAAAAAAAGGTATTTCGATATAAAATTGTGTAATTTTGACAAATAATAAGGAGTACTTCGTCAGATGAGCGATGGAATATTCATATGGAAGGATCATCTAAACGGGGCTTCGTCCGCCAGTCTGAAAAAGGACCCGCTGAAAAAGCGCTCTTTCAGCATGGGTGTTTAATGGTACGTAACAGTATGATAATACGTCGTCGTCTGCTCATGGAATAAACAGGGTGACCAAATTATCCGTTCGGGAGTAAACACTTCATACAAATAACGAATCGTTGAATTTTTTCAATAAAAATTCAATGCAATTATTGAAATAGTAGTGGTCTTTAAGATTTTTTTTAACTTAAAGATTTGATTTTTCAGGAAATTGTTTTGGATATTTTTTCGATGTCCATTTAAATTTTTCCTTTTGAAAAATTCTTATGATTATTTTCAATCTATAGTTATTGTTGATAACATTTAATATGTAATCAACGTTTTTTTTAATACATGATATCTTTAAATATATTTTTTAAATAGATGGCCACCCTAAATCTAGCTAGAAGGAGTGAGCAAAGCCCTACGAGCACCAGCTCGCTAATTACCCTGCACTAATTCGGCAGGCAGATTAACGCTTTACGTACACCCAGTACGAGGACATTTTTACTCGTTAACGATTACGTTATTATTTAAGACCGAACTCGTTTGAATTTGCCGCCATGGATAGTCTGAGATACGTCGAACGGGTTTAGCGCGAGAGTTATGAGGCTTAAGTTCTCTATAAGTATTTATTTGAGATATGAATAATTTATGGCACTAATTTGAATTTTGTAGAAGTCTTGGTTTAGAAATAGATAGTGTATTTTATGAAATGATAGTTTTTTAAATGTAAGTAGTTATTGAATTTATGTGATTAGCGGATGAAAATGAAATAGATTTGATTTTGTGGGGAGAGTTTCAAAAAAAGTCTGCACTTTATAAGACATAAAAAAGCCTTTTTTTATGAAAGTTGCATACGATGATGAAGAAATTAAGTAAGATATTTTTATTATTTACACCTTAATTTCGTTGTGTAAAAAACATATAAACAAAAAAGAAAACATGAGTGTTTTTTTCCGCGGATAAATTATACCGCGAAAGCTTTTATGCGCTATATAAACTTTATATTTGAAACGTTCGAAAGCCGCCGAAGTTTCACGCGACACAAACACAACCGTTGGGGGAGTCCTCTCATTCGAGTAATGCCACGAGGAAAGAAAATAACTTGTGAAAGAAGATTTTTATCTTCGGAAAACCCCTTTCTCTTCCCCATCCTATTTTCCCCTATATAGAGTGTATAGTATACCGCGTCTTGTACGGAATCCTGCGAACGAGTCTATCCCATTTCACGCTGTGAATCTGCTCTTTCACAATAGGATGCGTTTTTTTGGAATATGACATCCTTGTTATGTTTTACATTTTCCATATAAGTTTCGAATTGGCTGAGAAAACTTAATAAGGTATTTTATTCGAACAAAGTTTCTTTTGGCGATAAAGTCACATTATGAACTATCACAGTAAACGGGCTCATACGAGGGGAAAATTTTCCCACAGTTTTCGCTTAATTCGGTTTTCCACGTCCCTTTATTATTTTTTCAGATATGGGGAAGGTCGCCCTGAAAAATGCGGGAAAAATCTTTTGTGCGAGAATTAT
The DNA here is from genome assembly GCA_028571205.2 of Hydropsyche betteni. Classification (NCBI taxonomy): domain Eukaryota; kingdom Metazoa; phylum Arthropoda; class Insecta; order Trichoptera; family Hydropsychidae; genus Hydropsyche; species Hydropsyche betteni. The sequence goes on from JAOXNN020000012.1 coordinate 409,005, forward strand.
CTTCGAAGTTGGCGCTCTCGAAAAGGGAGAACGGTTAATCTTCAAAAGAATTGTAATCTTTATGGCGCTTTTTTTCTTATGGTGGTCTCTCGGCGACAATCCCGAAAAACAACATCAAGGCTTTATTGCAGTTGCCGTTTTTTTTTTCGTCGCCGCACTAATAAATTTTTTCGTCCCACTCTTAACCCCACTTTTGTTGTCTTCTTTTATTACGTTTTTGCGCATCATATCAGATATGATGCAAATTTGGACAATCATGAGGTCAGACTTGATTAAAAAAATATAAAAAGCAACAGAAATCTTAAATATTTAAATAAATAACCTTATCGAAGTAATTAAAATTGACGATTCAATTAAATAACATGAAAATTCACCACGAAATCCGAATCTGAACTGCTTTGATTATCATCAAACCGAATCGAACCCCAAATTATCCGAGGCATACATAATTCAATCGCCCACCCCGGTTAGATCGCTTATCTTTTGTTTATACTAAATAATTAACGTCATTAAATAATTGGCGCTCGTTCACATCGACCGAACATGGAGGCGGCCATAAATAAAAGAAAAGGGATTCGTTTCGGTTCGACTAGAATAAACAAGCGGCCAGTACAAGTTGGAGTCCTCAGATAATCAACTTTGGCCCTGTGCTTATCTCGGAAAGTAAAGCGAACGAATTCCACCAAAGTTGGCCTTTCGGTGTTTTATTTATGTTCGCATAATTATTGGGCGATCGAAAGTGAAACAATTGTGAGGGTTTCTAATCTTGGATGGGGTTTTTTCGGGGATGATGGATGATTTTCTTCGTTTTCGTGCTTTAAAATGATTTTAGCTTGATAAATTTTTATGTGATTGTATTTATTCGTGTTCAAATGACAGATATAAATACAAAATACGAAATAGAATCAAACAAAAAGTAAAAGAAACTAAAATGAGATGCGATGTATTGTGATTATATTGAGATTAGTAGTTGTTACATTTTAGTATGAGGAAATTTTTGTATATCAAAATAAGGTTTCGGTTAAAGTATACAAGAATGACGACGAAGGAATGCAGTCAAAGTTTAACTTTGTCTAATATTGGTGTATAATAGGGATATAATTTAACATTTCGTCATTTAGTTGGCTGTCATGTTATTTCGGTCATTCAGATTTTTATTTAAAGTTTAATTTTGCAGTAATTAATAAAAAAAATATAAGATTATAGGTAAATGAAATTTACTGTAAATTTTACATTTCTAGTGTATAAAATGGCTTAAAATTATGTACGTATTTATTTATTCAAAAAATAATTTATAAACTTCTGCCAAATTATTTTTTTCTATACAAATACGATAAACACAAAACGATATTCTCATACTTACAAAACCATGATAAATATTCCAAAAAAAAAAAAAACACTTAACCCTCACATTACAGTAACGACATCCTCTAAGTACTCCGTGCTCCAATCTAATGAGCACCGCCCGGTAAATATTTAAATATTCCCGAGAAAGACCTGCTTTTCCCGGGACGGGACGTCGTCTCGGCTTTCGGGATTCCTCCGGCGACGGAGACGGGATTTTCCGTCAAAGCCTCCCTCTGCAGGTTCGTCTCCTATAAAAACCCAATTTGCAAATTGGTTGCTTATCCGCTCGCTATATATATCCCGGTTGCCAGAAGATCCTGCAGGATCTCGAGTGAGAAGCCGGAAGATACGGTCGTCGTAAAATGAGTGAAATATTTGCGTAATGTGTTCGGGTGTTTTGAATATATTGTGTTGGTTAAGTGTTATGGGTTTAATGTTTTTTTGTAAGTTGATTCGTTTTTGAATACCCTTGAGAATACAAAATATTTTATATGCGAATTCGTGTTTTAGATATTACCAGATGAAATATATTAGTAAGGAACATGTATTGAATGGATACACGCGATCTATAATATAATATGTTACGTTACTTTCATCGTTAGTGAAATTTATGCAAAGTAAACTTTTACATGCTATTTAAAGTTTTAATTACCACACTGCGATTTTGTGAAACTTTTTTTAAATTTATATTTGTTGTTAGGTTTAAATTTTGTGTTCATTTATTCAACGTATTATATGAATAAAATAGTCAGAATATCTTTGTTGCATTATAGAATATCTTATTGTATAATATATCAAATGAAATTACGAATATTACATTACACAGTAGTATGATATATTAAATTCCAGCAAATTCTGCAAATTCGAACGTTCAAAACTCTAGACATCGGTATGTTGTTTCCTTCGGTGTTTATATACATTTTTTATACAGTCTCGAAGATAAAGTGAGTCAGTATAAGGTTGTATATTAGATTACAAAACAACACAGAGACAAGGAGAGAGAATAGTCGCAGTAGTTTCGGTTTATTGAATAACTTCATCAGGTTCGGTTCTCCCCGCGGGCAACCGACAACGAAACGAGAACAAAACATTAAATAAATATTCCGCAAACTGAAATTAAATTCTAACGAATTTCAATCGACACGGATAGTTCCCTAATTGAAAAATCGCTCTCAATAATGCAGGTCCAATTAGCGAAATGGCTGCAATTGCTGCTTCGAGAACAAGAAAAAGGACGTTGATTGGTGACCACCTGCCGTCTGTATGGAAAGGGGTGTGTGGTGGGTCTAAGGGAACTTTTAACGACGTACGATTGTCGTTTTTATGTGGTTTAATCAACCCCCTGCTCTGAAATAAATTGCCGCGCGGACTCGCAATAAAGTCGCTCGTTCGTGTGTTTTATCGTGTTGCGTATACGAAACGGTGTGTGGATGTCGAAGATCGAATGGCAAAAACGAAATTACGAGTGTATGAATGTTTAATTAATTCGAGAAATACACAAGAATTCAATTTGTCGCCGTTCAATTGGTGCGCTCTGGAAGCAAATGAGAAATGTGGGGTGCTGGCGTTGTTATGGGTTCTGTGATTTTTTTTTTTGGTGTAATTGTTTTCGGTGTAATTAAATTCGAACGAGATTTGGTTTTCGTCGGGAAATATTATATAGAATCCCCAAATACTATCTAAATATATTAATTCGATTTTACAGAATATAAAATACAATAATATACAATCAATTTAAAAAAAAATGTGTATAAAAAAGCTCGAAGTCCTCAAATTTAGCTCGCGGGATGTTTAATAATACAACACTTTTTGTGTCCTGAGTCATTTCAGCAAGATGAAACTGTAACATGGCGAAACATTGTGCACACGCCAAGATTCGTGAATAATGAAAGTCGTATTGTTCTCGAGCAATGTTTGAGGTCAGAAAATTTGAATGGTCCGTTTCGTGGAGTTGCGTTTCAGCAGAAATAATACGTTTCGTGCACAATTATGTGCAAATTGCTAATATTTGTACTTGACTGTTATATAAAATTTCATACGAATTCGATATTGATAAAGCGTTTCACATTCAGATCCGAATGCGCGTTGCGTAAATAAAGTTTGATATTTATTTTTTGTTTATAATTATATTTTTTCATGAGCTTTCAATGAAAGTGAGCTTCAATCTTGTCTGCTGTTGAATATTTCTTGCTTGTAATTCAACACGCCATCAACAATTTTGTTATCAAGACGCCTCCTTGCGAAACCCAAATAGCCAATACGAATGTAAATTATACTAGAGTGCAGCTGCTGCATTTGTGCAGTGATACTCTGCCATTCAAAAAATTAATTGGAAAGATTAAAAGTTAAAAAATTGTATTTTAAAATTCGATAGATTACGATACGTGTTATTTAAAAAAAAAATTATTGAATCATGAATCATTTTATCGAAAGGAACATTGTTATTTATCTTTTCAATGACTTTCATCTTAATACTACATCATGCTAACATAATCATATTTAATTCTATTAAATTAATCATAAAAAGTTCATTGAAAATATCCAGACAGTAAATCGAGTCAAAGACCACTTTTATATGCGCTTCGGGGACATTAGTTCCCAAGGAGCTTAAAGATTCTCCTGGAAAATGGTCTGGCCGTGCTGGGGAATTGAATCCTGCACCGTCAATTAAAGATGCGACCGCCACACTCCCGATTCCCGAGACGTTCCAGACTTCGACGAATATTTATTGTGTCTCGAGACGAGACTCGATATGGTGAATTCGATATGTGTCGATTATGGTTACGGTCAATTCGATAATAATTTTTTTTGCGAAATTTCGATTCAGTTTTGAATTTGGAAATGATAAAGGGAAATATCTTCCGAAAGTGGTCGTTTATCAAATTTTCTCATTGATGTATGATTAGATCATTTTTCTATTGACTGCGGTACTTATTGTTTATTGGTACTAACTGATGCAATTTTACTATTGAACAAAATGAAGACAGTGTCCAATAGTATAATTGCATCGTTTATGCGCAACAATATTGAAAATAATTAATTTGTTGATTGTATATAAATATAATAACATCGAAAATCATATAAAAAATATAACGCATCGACAAACTCGAGCGCGTACAAAAAAAAAAAGTAAGAAAGTCGGTAAAAGTGAGGCGTTAAAGCCCATCTCCCGGTTGGTTTATTGTTAATTCCGAAACGGGAGGTATCCGGGAGAGAAAGACAATCCCGTTAATCCCGAAAGGAGAAAAGCCACCGGGATTCGGCATCCTTCGAGGGTGGACTTTTCCTTTTTAATTTAACCCGACGCGTCCGTCCGACAAAAGACCCGACGCCTATCTTTATATCGCAAACGTAAACTTGAGAATTTTCCTTTTTTTCGGTCGCATTGTATTTTTTTTTTGATCTTATCGTGTATCGGGGTTGATAAATTTGTCGGATCAATGGTGATTAGATCGTACGATGATAAAAAGAAAAAAATATTCGAATCAAATAATTAAAATTTGTCTGAATAATGAAACAATGGTATATTTGAATTTAAATTGAGATTTTTCCATTGTGTTTCGCAGAAATAAAGCTTATTTATATATGCTTTGTGTCGTCGTGTTAAATTGTAACCGAAATGTAAAGATATTTTATATCCAGAAAGTTTTCCGGAGGGGGTGTTGTAATTAACGGTAGAAATACGCTTGAAATTTCAGGATTCCATTAAAAAGCTTTTAATGGGCTTTGTACGGTGCAAATTATAAACGTACGTAATAATTCGAATCGAAGGGAAAACCTCCATTTACACACAAACATTTTTAACCGAGTACGAAACCCAATTATAAAAATGGATTCATTACAGTCTTTTTTTTTTTGAAAATCTGTTTGTAAAATCTCGCAAAAGCACCAATATCTATTCTTCCAAAAATATAACCTGTCAGATATTTACATAAATTAATTGCAAATTTATTTAAAACCTCTGAGCTTAAAACGTTTGCTCGTTCTCTTTTCCGTTAAATATTTATCACTTAATTTTTATCGTGAGTTGTTGAGGGCCAGATTAAATATGGCCGGGTCGCCCACTGAAATCCGACCCGCGGGCTATAAATCGTACACGTACGTTTTACAGAAAAAAAAAAATACTGAAATAAAACCAAAATACACGCGTGTAAATTAAATTAACATTTTTCAACAGTGTATCATTGTAGGTTTTAAATTGTTCAATTGAAACGTGCGGTTTAAATGCGCTTGAAAATATGCTCAACGTGGAGTGGAAGTTATTCTTTTTTATTTATTACTAGTATTTTATATAGGCCCGATGTTAATAACATCGGCTGTGGTTTTGTTAAGAAACGGAAAACGATAAAATGTGAAAACCCGATT
>JAOXNN020000012.1:418680-435873 GCA_028571205.2 Hydropsyche betteni
TTCACATTTTATCGTTTTCCGTTTCTTAACAAAACCGCAGCCGATGTTATTAACATCGGGCCTATATACTAGTATAAATATAAATGAAAAGTATTTCACAATGACATAACAGGTTTTTTGAAACGTCACGATGTCCAAAAATTCAAAATTTATGATTGGAAAAAGATTCACAAATCTTGATTTGCACTAAATTTCAATAGTGTAATTAAATCGATTAATTCTGATTGTTTGGTATCATCAATTTTTGCGGAAATTTCGCACAATATGCGACACATTAAATCGGACGCGTTTCGGTTACGGTGTTGCCATGCTGCGGTCCCGCAATAAATATGTTTTGAACATAATTAATACTGTCAACGCGGTCGTATGGGGTTTTGCCAGCCAAAGGCTTATCTCTAAACCGTTCACAACAACCTATACGTTATTATGTACATGGTACGATATCACCATGCAACACCCCATCCATGTTCTTGCATTTAAAACGAGCGAAGAAAATACATTCTTTTTTTCGGTGTTGCATGCCGTAATGTGGTATAGTTGCATTAAGATTCACGTGAGATTTTTTTTATTATTTTGCATTGTATGTTATAAACGATTATTAGTATCATAATTTTGATGTATGTATTTTTATTTATAGTATGTTTTGAGGAAAATTATTTTTTTTAGATCAATATATGATTATATCTATATTTTCAATCACTTAACTTTAATAATCGATGCAATAAAAATGAAATAACGATTTATTAATATAATATAGTTATATTTGCTTTAGAAAAGTGTTCACTTTCTCTCGAAAAGCATAAACAAACGGCAACTAAACACGCCGATATCATCCGCGAAAACTGCAAAAAAATAACTGCAACAACTCAAAAACACGAACACAGGGTTAAATGGAGCCTCATGTTATACGGTCAGCCGAGTTAAAATATATTCGCGGCGATTGTCGGCGCCATAAACAAGCTGGCGTTTTCCGCTACACGTTGCACCAGGAAGTGCAGCGACGTGAAGAAGTGCACCGGCACCGATCGGAGTGGAAGACCTGCTTTATAGATATTTCGGTATTTTTATATATTTAGTTTTCTTTGATACGCTCGTGTGCTATCGAGTATAATGCGTTTGGTAGGGTTGAGGTTTTGCGGTTGTTCAATTAAGTATTGTAGCTTGGAAAATTTTCGTATGAGTTGTACAATTTGAAAAAAGAAAATATTTTTTTTATATTTTATATAGTGAGTTATGTTAGTCGCCGTCCAAGTATATATGGACTGGCGTTTCCGTCCATTTATATTTTATATAATAGTATGGAGAAAAAAAAGTTTTTATACATAGACTAGGCCATGTGTATAAATGAATCTTTCATATACACATAGACTGCAATATATATAAAAATTTTCATAATAGCCGAAGTGTGAGTCGAAACGTAAGTAGACAAGTTATATTGAAACGTCAAATCGCCTTAGTCTCGAGAGCATTAAACGTCACGCTTTAACATTTTCATAAGCGACACGTCAAATAAAGCTAAAAGCGCATTTTCGCCCGAGAAGCAGAATCGCATTTGATATTCATGAAATAGTTTCCGCGTGTACTTATTTTTTCCCAAAGAAAATCACTAGACGCAGTTTTCCCGCGGGGAAATAGATTTTCGCATCGCACACATCCACACCCAGACATAATAAACACGCGGACGTGTATCCTGCGCTGGAATCCCGACTTTTTTCAACACGTCACACACAAAAAACTTAGTCGTGGAAAACGGCCCCGGGGAGGGCACGTGGCCTGAAAGCCGAGTGTCTAGTTACCGAAGTGTACGGGCGAATTTTAAAAGAAAATCAACACGAGACATTCTTCACAAATGACCGTTCTGGGCGATGCGAGGAACAACCGGGTACAGGAGACCCCGCAGGATGTATGGGAGGTCGGAAAATGCCTATGCGAAGTTGCCGTTTAACGAATCCCTTCACGTGCCCGAGACGTGTGTAGTGTTCGTTGTACGCAGTGGAGGCTTTTTTTCGGGTGGCGTTTTAAAAACGATTACGTTTGCCGGAGTAGTTTATCGGAATTGCGTTTAGGGCTTGTTAGGCGTTTGGGTTGATGTATTTAGTGTGTTGGTGCTTGGGATATTGATGTGTTTTGGGTTCGGGACGAGCGGTTTTTCAATATTTTATTAAATTGTTCTAGTATATTTAAGAGTTATTCAATAGTTTATTGAATTTGTATATTATATGTATTTTACGCTAGGTATATTATGTAATCGTTTCGTTCACGAACTAAGCAAAGAATCTTGGTTTTTTGATGAAATTTAACAATATTTGGTAGTTCATAGGTGCTATTTAGTATTGGTGCATCATAGATATATCATTTGACATTATAATATTTCGTAAGTCACGTCAACTGTCATATTTTACAGGATACATTAAAATTTCTTTGGAACGTTCGGTACTCAATAAAAAAAAAAATTCGTAAAATTTCATACATGAACGAAATAAGGTTCATCACTACTATACATAACGCACGTCAACTTTCATATTTGACAGAAAACTTTAAGCGATGCACTTATGATGCGTCTACACTAAATGGCGCTTATACAACGCCAAATATTATTACATTTCATATACATAGGTAGATTACCCAAACGTAGCATAACATACAAAAATAATAAAATTTATTAAATAACCTATGGTCATCGCAATAATAATGCATTTGTAGATAGACAAGTCTGAGTAGACAGTGGCGTATCGTCGAAGACCGGCGTCGCAGTGGGCGCAGGAAATGACCTACGATTCCTGTGTATGTTACAGCCAGTTAATGCTCTTGTCCTACCTGCTTCCGTACACTCAATCAAATTGAAAGAACCTTGATTCAATACAAAACTTAACAAATATACAATATTGAATATAAGCACACGGAATTAATTTTGGTTTTAGATTTTCAATGAAGCTTTAAAATAAATAAACATTATTTCATCTTATATAGAAAAATCAGTCAGAAATTTTTAAATTATAATATCAATCAATAATTTTGAAAAAAAAAAACCTGAAAATTATATAAATAAATAAATTTATTTTGATGTACTGTACTCAGGTGAGGAAAAGCAGTGTCTGATGGTGGGCGCCAGGACCGGCTTTACATTACCGCCGGAACGTCAGATTTACTACTAACCCACCCCCTAGCCCACGTGTGGGTTTGACCCCATACTAACCCCATAGTGTTTGCAATAAACGTACACATGGGAATCTTTCTCAACACTAATGACGTTAATAGAACACCATTCAAAGCATGCGTTTAGTTTATGGGCAATGTTAAAGCCTGCAATTAGACGTCATTATTGTCTTGTTAATTAACGACAGTGAAATATTTATTACGAAGATATTGTTATGTATTATTTTAACGATATGATAAAATTGATATTTTATATATTAAATGAAATTTTGATCGATTTAATTTTAAGAGTAAATCAGACAATGCATTTGAGATCGTCGGATGCACAGAGGATTTAACAACTGATGCGAATAAACGGCTCTACTTTCGTTTAAAATTTTCAAAACCGCATCGAACCGCGCTGAAAGCCCGCCCAGAGCGATTAGCCGACGTTGGCCATAATCTATTGGACGGCGGCACGCTCGGCCGCACTCTGCCCGTCACGGGACGGTTAACCCCTTGCGGCCGGAGATCGCCAAATGTGCTACTCGGCGCAATCGTCTTGATCGCTATGTTACGTGATAATTTTTTAGTATTACTTATCATTGCTATGCATTTTATTTGTTGAAATAGTTTATGAATGATAAATAAAATATTTATTTTTTTTATTGTATATGTAAAAAAATAATAGTCCTATTTGAATCTATAGTTTGTTTAAAACTTGATTTATTTTGAAATATATCAAAATTATATGGGAAATTTGAAAAATTTCTCAAAATAATTTTAGAGTCATTATCTTGCCAATTACAGGTAGTTCTCGACATACGGTAGTTCGAATTTAGGACTGATAAAAAATAGTATATATTTTTTAAATTAACCATTTTTCAAAAATTAATAACTAAATCACGAGCTGTCGTTACATATGGTTGATGCATTTTGGAAAAAAAATATGGACTTGTTCGGATAATTGTATTAAAATCCATTATCTACCAGTTTTTTCATTCTTTTTGAGATATGTGTGTTATTATTTATTGAAAAATAAATCTGGGAAACTTTTTTTTACTATTATTACATTAACTGTGGCAGGATATGAGTTGAAAATTAAAATTTCATCATAAAAAAAATTATGTTCAGGAACATCGGTCGTAATTCAAGAACAATCTGTATAGTAAAAAACTTGGTGCTACTAGGTTTGAGACTGAACTGATTTTTTTTTCTTAACTAAACTTAACTTAATCCCTATATGTTAGGTTTAGTTAAGTTAGGTTGGGTTAGGAAAGCAAAATTCAGTTGTCTGAATCCTAGTAAAATAAAAAACTTATATTTTCTGAACAATCATACCTACTACCAATCAAAATTAAAAAAAAAAACTTGTATTAATATGTTCAGTAATTTAAAAAAAGTAATTCCGATTATTTGTAAATATTCAGAATTGCCATATTTCATAACATTCAAACATCCCGAAAACTAAATCTAAACATTTTCACCTAACAAAACCAAAAACCAATTTAATAATTTTTCAATAACAATCGACCATTTTTATAAAAAAAAACCACTGACCATTCCCAAATTTACTTACCAACCGAATAATTACCACTCGCCATCCAAAAACCAGAACATTTGAACATCAACCATCACTGCAGACACTGTTGAGCCCGGATACCACGGACGGACGCTTCGATTCGACGCCGCATTGTCCGAAGCGTCCGTCTGCAATATTATATGTACCAGTTTGCAAGTGAGCCTTCGTACGGTTGGTACGTACTACGTGTACGTACGTACGTGTGTGTGTTCGCTCGGTGCAGTGCCGATAGTGGGATTTGTGAGGGTTCTTCGATGCGGATCGGCGCTTCTTGCATTCGATCTGTTGGGTGTTAATGCCGTTAGTGATTGGTGAAATGATTTGATTTGATGAGATTTGGTATTTTGATTTTGTTGAAGTTGCTGCTTTGGCTTTGTTGGGTGTTTCGGTTTTGTTTGATTGTTGTATTTGGGCGGTAAGTGGTGTGGTTTGTATATGGTTTTTTATGTTGTTAGTATGAGGGAGTTTAATAAATTATGGTTTTTATAAGAAGTTTTTTTTATCATATTATTTAAATTACGTATACTTTATGTAATAAAAAGAATAATATATTTACCTAGATTAGAAAAGTTATGTGCTGCAATCAAAAATGGTAATATTTTTTATTATAAGTTGTTAGCTTTTTTTGAACACACAGGTTTCAACCGATCAAGTTAAGCGACGTACATTGCGGTTAGCATATAAACAGTATTGCCTGAAATCGTTCAGCAATAAATTCAAGTTTATTACGACTAATATATTTCAATGATTAGAAAGGCATTATTTTAAAATCGACGTTATATAAGTTGCATTCTAGGGATATCAGATTTACCGTAATTTTCATTTGTCAGTAACCCGGTATTTTTTACTAATTACAGATAAATTAAATTTTAAATAAAACCCGGGAAAACCCAGAAAAATAACAAAAAACCGCAAAAACAAAAATAACTTCTCAAAAAAAAACCGTACACATACAAAAACCGAATATTCGAACACACAAAAAAATATTTATCGGTAAATTTGTTATTTTTCGGATTACCAGTAATGACATCGTTATAATGAATACGATAATATATTAAGTGTTAATTTAAATGCAGATCGAACAAGTTGATTTCTGTTTACAAACGAAATACAAAATCTACAAAACACTTCAAAATTAATTCAGATCTAACCCGTTATCTATTTAATATATTCGCACAAAGACGCTTAACCACATAATGAATATATCGAGCGCCTTAATCGCGGGTCGTCACTTAACCCATTGCCGACAAAACAAACGGCCTTCCGGCTAATGGCCGCCTAACGAAATAATTGTCCTCCTCGCCGTGAGACCCACCCCAGCAAGAAAGCCTTTTTTTACACGTACCCCGGCATTAGCCGAGGGCTAAACGTCTAGCGATTCGAAGGGGCGCAAAACGCGGGTCCGCCAAAGTTGTCCCTTTGGGACGGACGGGGAATATTTAGGATTCCGTACAGGGTCGGGTGTACGGAGTAGGGTGCACATAAATTTCGCAGTCGCCTTTGATAAGTTGGTGTAAGTTTGTAAGATTTCGTGCGGGCGTGTATCTGTTCGATTTATGTGCTGGAAAAAATTCTATTGAGGTCAGTGTTGATGTTGCGAATTTTATAAATGTATAAATCGAGAGGTTGTGTTTTTTTTTTGTGCGTGCCGCGGCCCGCCCCTGATCTCGACCCTTTTGTGTTATTTTGTTTCTTTGTTTTGGAACCGGGATGCGCATTATTTAATTACGGGAACGAATCGAAGGCTTTTACGTTTTCGTTTCTGTTCAGTGCGATCTGAAAGTTTGCTGCCAGCTTTCTCTAGTTTGCTTCCGTAAAAAAGTTAGAGTCATAAACGAAAGAAAAATAAAAAAAGAAAGTAATGGAACTATATACTTTTTCTTTATGAACTGGAAAAATCTTTAATGGATTAATTTTTTGGCAAGATACAGTCTAAATTAATTTAGGATGCTTTTACGCTATATCAAATATAGCACTGGATCAGTTTTGTCACAGTTTCGCAACAAACACCGAAAACATAATAACTCCAATAAATTTTGTTTCCATTTTGTAGCGCGAAGCTCTAATGGTGCCTGTTTCATTTCGAAACTATTATTTATGTGTCACTGAAAGTGTTAAATTTATTATTTCATACGGATTCGCTGCGAAATTTAAAAGTTCCATACAAAATAATTTGATTAAAAGATTAATTCAATCACAACATCCGTTAAGGATCCTCGTCATTTTATAAAATCACATTTTATATATAATACTTATTAATAAAATTTAATTTAATGATAAAATTTATAAATATTAGAGGCCGAATGAGCCGGAGAATAAATGCGACGAGTTTCTCACTCAGTAAAACACTTGAAATTAATGTTCGCCATTCATTGTGATTAGCTGAGCAGTTTGCGAGGAAGTGGTATGCTCTAGGATCGAATGGCTTTTACTTTGCCATAAAATTTACGTCATTCTTCTTAATAAGAAGAGTACTCACTCTTTAAGTAGCATAAAAATGCAGTCAGACTACGAAGTTGGTCGAAATTTTAGTTTTATTTGCTTCCAGACCTGTTTGTGTTGTGAAATATTCATTATATTGAATTTGTGAAAATGAAAAATATTTTTATTTTAAAAAAATTACATGAAAAATATTAAAGCAACTATTCATTTCTTAAAAAAAAAATATATTTTCATGATGCAACAGTATTAATAGTAATTTAGTTTCAATTATTTTTTCACACAGACGATATTAAAAATTTCATCCACTTTTTTATATATTTTATGATATTTCAATTTTCATACAAAACACAACAACTTGACGATGCAAAAACCTTCCAAACACCCAACAAACTCCAAGCAACCACTCACCAATAAACCCATCAATCCTCACCACCCTCAAATTGATTAATTAATCCCAACTAAAGACCAACATGCATGCAAGTGCATCGTAATACACACACGGATGCACACTTCAATTACACGCAACGCCTTGGCCATAAACAGCTCGGCGCACCGTCCTTATGCGAGTTTGGCGAGTTCAAACTTGGCGCGTTAATTCTGTCCGTCCTCCACTACGTTTACTGTCCTCCGTTGCACTGTTGTGTGCTATAATATAATATAATATTATATATTGAGGTTGTGTATTGGGTGTGTATGTCGCTCTAGTTTTGCCCGGCACTTTCGCTCCGTGCTGAAAATGCGCATGCATTTCTGTAGGGGGCTCTTTTCAAAAGGTGGTATTTAATTTAATTTGGGTTATTATGTTGTTAACCCTTCATTGCATTCTGTCACAATTTTTTTAGAATGTTTATTTTAAAAATTTCAATTTTGATAATTTAATGATTGGATATTTTTTTTTGTTGTAATGATCATATTTACCTTTATAGTATGGAATCTGATATAGTTTTCCTTACAAATAAGTTATAAAAAAAAGTTTTTCTAATAATCAGCAAACTAAAATTTAATCGTTGGTCCAGAAGCGCAGTGGTTAGGTATAACATACGGTTTCTGGACCATGACGGGCTATGGACCACATGCGTTTCTGGACCACATGCGCTCTTGGACCATTGCGCTTCTGGACCAACGATTAAAGGCGCAGTAATTCAGAAACACATGTGGTCTAGAACCCGTTATGGTCCAGAAACCGACTATTATATCTAACCACTGCACTTCTGGACCAACGATTAAAGTTTAGTTGTTGATCCAGAAGCGTATGTGACCCAAAAACACATATGTTCAGAACCCGTCTATTTTACCTACTCTTCATTTATCACTTAACTTAACCGTTACGTCCGATTAGTATTATATAATATAAAATCATTAACTTGTGATATAGGAAAGCTAACTTTCAAAATAGCTAAATATTTAAATGATTCCTTGTCATATAATTTGTACAGTTAGATCACATATCCATTTGTAAGCCTTGCCTAGAATGACTTAATTTCGGTTATTGACGTTGAATATTGCATTCGATCGCTGATAATAAATTAGTGACATTTCATTCATATTTTTTCATTATGAAAGTCATAAAAATTTTAGGCAAATATAAAAAAGTTATATTTTTATCACTTAAAATAAATAAATAATTCATTTATTTGATTGGAAAAATTGCAATTAAAACAATAAAAACTTCCAGGAACATTTTTCACAAAGGCTCAACATCATTGAAAAGCAATTGAAGGTCAAAATAAAAATCATAAAATATCCTCAAGTAAAATAACAAAATAACTTATACACATTTAAAACAAAAACCCCGAACACACACACACGAATAACATATAAAAACATACACACAAACATCCGCATATACGTCTGTAGGGGTCGGCTTTAACAAGTTGATTTTGATTGCCCGGCACGCGCCCGCTAAACTTTTATGCCCGCCGCGTGTGTTTGCGACCCCTGGCCGTATAAGGGATCACACGTACACACATCGGGCCTGTTACTTAACACCTTAACGACAGCGTTAACGCCGCACCTCACAATTAATTCGATCCCCGTACATATCATACGCGATGGAACATTCAGACTTGATAGGTTGGATAATGTCGTTTTTCAATTGGATATTTGATGGGTTCGAATTGAAGCTCTTTTATATTATATATGGCTTTTTTTGTGTTAAAAAGTGGATGTTTGTATTCAGGGGTTGTAAAAGAGTTTTCTTACTGTTTCTTGGATCGAATGGGTTAATTCTTAGTGTTGTACCTCACGAGAAAAGGGTTAGTCTGTAACAATATACAGGGTGTTTTATTGTAGGGCCGGCACTCTCTCACTTGTTTCATTCCGGAAAGCTTCGACCAGCCAATAAATTTTCCGGCAAAGTCTACCTAAGTCCATGTGAGGGTTCCCTCACCCTTTTGCACGAAATTGCTAAATTAAATAAAAATATACGAATCTTTTTATTGGGCAGAAAATCATATATTTCGTATGGTATAAACATTTCGATCATTACTATATTTTAAAAATATCGTTCGACACAAAGGATATACTGTTACTGCAAATAATCACCTGCTTCATTACATCAATTATTCAGAGAACAATAAGCCTGGAAAAAAGGCACATAGAAACTAGAACACATAGAAGTAGCAGTACCGATCCAATCCGATAACGCTAAATTAACCCGGCTGAAAAATTCGATAAGGCGAATTCAGTTCGGCATCGGAAACAAAAGCCTTCCGAACAATATAAAGTGAGAATTTCTTTTTTCGGTGGTCAACAACCTTTCGTGCACGTAGTTTCGCGAGTGTGCCACGTCAATTGTTTGCCGAAACAGAAAACAATGATGGCAAATCAATATGGAGCAAGTGCGCCGCACCCGCACTCGAAGGGGACCTTTGCTGAAGATTACGGGCCATGGTGAACTATTGGTATATGTATATAGCTAGGACGAAATGTATGTCCTGTCGATAATATGTGAACTTTTTTTAATGCGTGAGATCAATATTTGAAAGTAATATGTTGATATTATCATCCGTAGTCTTTCTCTATTAACTATTACTTATCTTGTACTGTTTTATAATTATTTTGATAAATTTTTTTGTTTGATGAAATAAAAAAAAATAATAATGAAATACTGTCTTATCGATAATTAAGCAACGATACTTAAAATAATCAGATACATTATTTTTATAATAAAGTTTAAAAAAAAAATTAAAATTCGACGGAAACTATTGATCCCTTCTTCGCTTCCATTCACTCTAATAGACTCATTCAAGCACTCAATCCGTCGAGAGAAACTCACCGTAATCCACACCCCCTCCTGTATATTTGGCGCACCAGCGTCACCCTCTCCCGAGAAAACGAGAATCAACAAAAAGGAGCCCTTCGCGAGCGGACGAAATTGGTTTTGTTAGGGGCACGAAATAGTTTATGGAGGTTTTGCGACGGTCATTCGCCGCCGGCAGTAAAATTTTATTTAACGGCGCCAACCGACCTTCCACCGCCCTGATGCAGGCCACCTCGGGGAGGGCCTCGGGAGCTAACTGTCGACAAAAAATAATTGTTATCTGCCCGGCCTGGGCCCCGAGTTATGGCCGGCCGGGCATAAAGCGGGCCCCTGACCGATGCGTGACTGCGATCGCGATCATGGCCGGGACGGTATGAATTTGGATGGGTTTCGGTGGTTTTGAATGAAGGTGTGGATTGTGGCGGGACGATTGAGTCATGATTGAGTGGGAATGTGTGGCGATGTCGTTTCGGTGCGAATTTTTTTTTATATTATACTAGTACTCGGTGTTGCTCGGGACTTATATTTTAAATTAAATTGTTTTTTTTTTTATTGTAATTCATTAAAACAAAAGTTTAAAGCAGGTCGCGTATTGTTACAATTTTTGAACGTGCAATTTTTTTTTTATAAAGGGGGGAACATTTTTCCGTTCCATTTTGGGTTCTGGGAGATATGGTCACCCTATTTTAATGATACAAAATCCTTCTTGACAAAAAAATACATATACTTTCCAATTTTTATGGTGATTAGTTGAAAAGTGTTGGAGTGAAACAGCATCAAACAAATATATATACAAACATCCATTTTTATATATATGTATATAGATTTAAAATTTTGATAGTGATGGTATAATAATTTGAATACGAGAAATAATAAAAGGATTTGATTGCTATTTTAAAGATTTTGAGAAAGAAAGGTTTTTATTAAAAAATTGTCATAGTGGCGCATATAACCGATATAAATTCGCTATTGATGTATACTATTGAAAAACGATTTTGAGGACTTCGACTTTATTTTAAAACATTGGTATATGAAATATATTTCTGACATAAAATCGATTTTGGATTTTTCGGTACTTAACCACTTAAATTTCAACTTATTTTTAAAGAAATCCGTTACAAGTCAAAGAATTTTATGAGCGTAATAACATAGCATGTATATAGTGCGTGCACCGGTGCGCATGTGGCCCTAGTGCAAAGCAACCCTAATTTTGCGTCACAGAAGTGGTTAAGTCCATTTTTATTTCCGATACTCATTTGATTGAAAATTAAATTAAATATTTTTTATATATATTATAATATATAAAAATATTGAGTTAATCGAATTGGAAAAATTTCACGAAAAAGTCACAAGTCGACTTAAGTAATGGACTCCAGCGAACACACACCTCCCGTCGATCTATTTATTTCTATATCCCAATCCGGGATAGGAGTCGGGATAATGGACAGATTAGAAGATCTCATCCACCTCTCCCCATGCCCGTGACGAGTTCGTCTTCCCAGTAACGATGCAGGACAGATAAGCCCATAAGCCGAGGGTATTAACGAATATTAAGCCGGTGGATTTTCCGAATTTCACCAGCCGTGAAAAAATCCACAGGACCTCTCCTCCACCGTGAAGACACTCGAGAGGATCTATCCAATTTATCTGATGGGAAATTGATGCCTCGAGTCCTTATCGGATTGATTTAACGGACGGATTAAGTGCACGCCTTCGGACAAGCAGCGGAGCATTTCTTTTGTGCGCGTGTGTTGCGATTTTGTTGTGCCTCGATTGTAGTCGAATAAGAAGAGTCGTCGATCAATCTTATGGCTCCTGTAAATCATGCTAAATCCGTTTCGAATCCTCGGAGGATGTGCGCGTCCTTTCAACGTCACATGCGAGAGTGATTCTTCCTTTGGGAGCGCTATTGCGAGATGCGTGCAAATAAACGGGACAGGGCCATTCTAAAATCGAATTTGTGTATTTGAATCGAAAAATAGTATTGTGAATGTACAGTAGAATCTCTATTATCTGGACTTTGGTTTTCCGGTTTTTCGATTATCTGGATTGATCAAAAAAATTATTTATAATTTAAAATAACAGATTTTATTATTTTTTTAAATAATACGTATCCCAAAATTAATTAGTGCAATAGGACCTTTATTATCCGGACCTCGATCATCCGGATTGATCAAAAAATGATTTATTTATTTAAATAGCAGATTATACTTTTTTTACACAACAAGCGTCCAACGATTTACGAGTTTGTAGCAAAATTTTACTGACTCATGATAGACTTTACTATAAGGGTTTTCAAACTAAAACCTGACGGGAGTTTTATTTTTGAAATAATATTTACAGCTTATATAGTGAAAGTAATATAAATTATTTTCGAAAACAATTGCTTTAAGCAAAACAAAACGATTTCTATTTAAAAAAAATCTGGAGTTAAAAAAACTTTTCATAGATTGCGTTAAAAATTATGACATAATTATTTATTATTATCTTTGCGATCGATAAATACACAACTATGGCAATTTTATTTTAGGTTCATACATTTTTCCAGTATCAAATAAATAAATTGAGAGGTAAATATATTTGAAAATACTAAAAAGTTGAAAGCATGGAGTGCATAATTATGCATTCCAAAAATTTTTATAAAAAATTCATAAATTTTATTAAATACATTTTTTCTTGTCTCAATTATCCGATTTTTCGGCTATCCGGACCAACTGAATCTCTGTTTGGTCCGAATAATCGAGGTTCTACTATACGTAAATAAAATATTCTTAAAAAAAAGTTAGTCTGAAAATTGAAATGTTCAAATACATATGAAAATATAAATTTACACCCTGACCCTGCAATTAATCGAAAAATGAATAAATAGGAACATTTATTAAAAAGTTTGCGCATCTCTGTCATAAATGAACCGTTTATAACGATCCCAACATTCAAAAGGCCTGAAAAAAAAAACAAAGACGTCGTACACAGACAACGCTTGATCCCGTACAAAACGCAACACATGCACTAGGTATTGGTGCACTACGCAGCAACACGAGCCTTTGGTAGTCGCGGGTGCATTGTCTGCATTCTCGGCGGCATTATGCACCGGGATGCCGGCATGTCGGTGCAATAAATTCCCTCCTCTGGGAGAGTTAGGGATAACTTGTCTTCGTTACCTACGACCAGCCGTGGCCAGCTTGCGTTATGCCGAACCGTGAAATGCTTTGGGAATTTCGCGGTTCTGATGATTCGATTTTAAGTCTGTTGCTTTAATGAGGTCTTTACACTGGGCGGAATATAGTTTTTGTTGCAGGAATTTCATAGTGTATTATGTTTGCGATCTGGGAAAGGTGAGGTGAGGTAGACGGGCATCGACTCGAGTGGTGTGGAAAAGTGAGCCGATTCGGTAGGTAGTTGTCTGCTGCTGAAGGTTTTCGCTGACAAATGGAAAGAGTCGAGTGGAAGGTTACGTCGGTGGCTTTAGATCGAATAATGTTATCGCACGTTGGAAAAATAAAGATGACAAAAAAGTAAAAGAATTTTATATAATATAATAAAAAAATATCGTATTGAATTTACATTAGATGAAAATATTATGTATTAGTTTAAAATAAATTTAAAAATTTTATTGAATCCAAAAAATAAGAAAAAGAGAATACTATCGAAAGGAAAAAAAATGCGTCAGCTTTTCGAGTAAGATAGATAGAGGCGGTGCTGTGGGCGGTCATCAATGGCCGTCTCGGGCGTGTTAACACGTCCCATCTCGAGGACCTAACCACACCACGATCGATGGCCCGAAGCCTTTTTTGCCGTCGCTAATGAGGTCCTCCGAGACCGGGCCCTCCCTGGGTTGCAGTCCTCCGAAGGACTTTTTGTCCTTCACTGATTATTTAGTGGCAAAAAGTCGACCATCCCATCCGTGAGTTGCATATCGCCATGAATATGAGCGACGCGGTTTTTGCACCCTTTCAAATCCGAGAAATTGTTATTCATTGCGAAAATAATTAACCGGATTCAAAATGTTATAATACATGTGTATTTTTGTGATCCCACTTTCAGGAAATGCGGTCGGCGTGCAGTTGATACACCGAGCGGGCGGAAAGTGGGCGGTTTTCGGCGGCAGGGTGGTTATACGGGAAATGAAATGGCCAAACTCGTCGATGTGCTCCCGTCCTTTCGATCCTTCCCGTCCTTCCCGTGTGCATATCCTCTCTACATATTCACCAATAATATTTGATAAATACGAGGCTCGTCCGATGCCGGGGGTGGTTCGTAAAAAGCTTCTGTTCGTTTATTTTTTTCTCCCGGATAGATAATGTTTAGGTTTTCGTTTTATTTCGTATACGAAACGAACTGAGCAATGTCTCGAAGATGACGAAGCGTTAATAATTAAAGTGTCAATCGAATTATTATAGATTGATCATTTGACAGTAGGCGTCGAGACGGGATCGGGATATCCCGGGAAATGTTCACAAAGGGTTAACGCGGAAATACGCTCCACGGAACCGAGAACCGCGTTACCGGACAGATTCGGAAATGGAATCATATCGTATTGTACGCTGATAGATTTGTGTATCAATTTATCTACTAATACGATCTATATTGATCAGTGGATATTTAAATATTTTAATATAGATTCTCTTGAAATTTTCGTCGATTCATTAAAAAGTATTGATCGGCATATTGCATTAATTTCTAAAATAGACAATATGAAATTGGTTTTGAGACGATTTCGATTATTCAATTGAGGATTTATTTTTAAATAATTAATGGAAGATGTATAATAATTTCCAAAAAATATTCAAAATTTCAACAGTTATAAATCACTTTTTTACACATATGTATCAAAAATTATTACACAATACAAATATATATATGTAGATATATACTATAGATAGATACAGAACTGTTAATCGAGATTCCCGTTGGGCCGTTACAAAAGCGAGAATGCACACCGGCGTTCGCGGTAGCCGATTGCAGTTGCAATTGCAATTGCAATTATTGCGACGCGCCTGTTCCCTTTGTGTTGGAATCGCTGCCTTCTTTCAGTTGTTTCAGTTTATTATTGACATTTACGATTTGACATCGTTTAATACAAAGCCAACGTGTCAAGTAATTATAAGTAAAACATACCATTGTAAATATTACGATCTGTCATATTGATTATGACAATAATATACTTTGATTATTTTACAATTAAATTCCAGGAAATCATTTAGGTTACTATCTATTGAATTCAATATGTGACAAACACTACAACCATTCTAGTATTTACAGATTCAATCAGCCGTTGAAGTATTCCATGCACTTTTACTGAAATTGCAACTCCTTCGATGACGCTCGGTAACCATTTCCACTTTGATTGTTGGCGAAACTTTCAGCGCGAGTTTTCAGAAACGCTCGATCCCAACATTTCACCCCACACCATACACGTCCCGTCCCCTTTTCAGCTACCCCCAGACTGTATGGAATAGTTTTCCCGTATATTTCCGCCTCGGGCTGGGGATGCAAGCTCTTTATCCCGAATATCTCCACAAACGGGAGAGGGATCTTCGCATACTTCGTCTTAATAACTTACGAGAATATTTATGAGCCAATATATGTATTTTTATTCACCATGGAATATACCCCCCCCCCCCGCAGAGGGGCCGAGGCTTCTGAAACTTTTGGTTGCAACTTAAGTCCTTCGCGTAAACAAAGTTGTTTTATTTCGCTAAGCCGAATCGATTCGGATGATCTTACGCTATATCAGATTTTTTGGAAAAAATCTGAGATTTTTCTGTAAATTTATTATACGAAATATTGTTTTATCGATGTTAAATTTTATTTTTCATAATGATATTAATCATATTATAATAGTAGGGATTCTAATAGTGGTATTATAAGTAATATGGAGTATATCGTTGACAATATTTGTTCCTATAAAAAGGACGACTTAATAATAACTAAATAAATAATTTTTTTAAAAATTATAGGTAAATATTTTCAAACTGTGAATGGGTTGATTTTCCTACTGTTTTAAGTCATTTTTTTAATTTTAATTTTGATTTAAAAAAAAAAAAACGAAATTTTGAAATCTTTACACTAAAAAAATCTTTGATATGTGTAAAAATGGGTAAATAGCAGAATAATCACAATTAACCTTGAAAATTTATATAAAAAATCTTCATATACAATTTCAACACATTAAAATTAATTAAAATCGTTACGAACATCCCATAAAAAATAAATAATAAAAAAAACATCGAAAATTCCCATTTTCATTCAGCTCGATTTAATATTCGGTCGAAGCCCATCCGTACGTGTACAAAGCAAACATTGCGCGGTTTAAATTTAACACTCGCGAAAACAAACATAAAAAATTACACGGCCATAAAAAAAAACCCGTTACGTATCGGCTGGAACACGCAAAGAAAATGTTTAATACCGACTGCGCATTTTCAATTTGAGTTTCGTACATTGTGCCGGCGCCGCCATTGTAACATTCCTGGACGTTGTCGGTCGACGGGAATAATTGTTATTTGCGGTCGCCGTTGGCGGGCAGGAAATTAAAATTTCATAATCAACGCGGACCGAATCGAATTACGGGAATGTAAATAGAGGGAAAAAAATGAGCGGGCTGTTGTTATTTGTTGAGGAGTGGTCGCTGAACGTTTCGCGCCGATCCCCTTCCCCTATATCCCCTATATACAATAGCGGATTTCGGTGTGTGTGTGTGTGTGTGTGTGTGTGTGTGTGTGTGTGTGTGTGTGTGTGTGTGTGTCTGTCTGTCTGTCTGTCTGTCTGT
>JAOXNN020000012.1:445691-467213 GCA_028571205.2 Hydropsyche betteni
TATATTAGGGGACGATGAAGTGTGTTATGTTGAGGTGTATGGCATGTAAGGTCAACGGTCTAGCCTCGTATGACAAACTGATGGTCATTGGACCGCAAAGTGGATAGTGAGGGCGCAGTCTGTTTGGTTTTTACCTCGTTTGCCTCACTGGTTATATTATAATTGCGATATGTTTAATGGACAGTGATCGGAGTTTGACATAAAGACACGCATAAAAATGATCTGAAAGCCTTCTTCGTTGGCATAGAGCGGAGTTAGTTCTTATTTTCCCTGCTCCTTATTAAAGAATGGTGAGCACGCATGATAAAGTACCGCCCAGACTGTCAACACTAGTTAATAAGACTTTGTCTTGCTGTGGGCGTTGATAATGATGATAATATGCATATATTAGGGTCCATTTTATTCAAAAGTTATTCTCAAAAAAGTAAATATTTAGTCTGAACTTCAAAACATTTTAAAATCTTTTTTTGAATATGATAGTTTTAATTCAATAATGTTATAAAAAAAATCATTTGAATAAATGAATAACATTTTTGTAAAAGTTTATGTCATTAAAATTCATTTTTAAAGATGAATTTATTATATTGAATATTCCAATAGTCCAATATAAAAAATATTCCAGTTCATGAATTATGATGATCCGAAACAGTGCACATACTTCATAATAACCCTGTGTTTTTTGTGTACACACAACAGGGGTGGATTTGTAAAAATGTATTTCATTTTCCGGAACCTTCCTTTCTCATCCCTTATTCCCTTGGTGGGTAGTAGACGGCTTATCAGATGAGTGGGTGGAATGTGGGCAGCGTCGCACCCACTCACCCTTCGTAAGATATACAATCGCTAAATGAATACGCTAAGGATGATTTTAGGTATTTCTTGATATTTTAAATAGTATATATTATAACGATCATATTTCATACTTTGATTGACGGTGAAATGAATTTAAAATAGAATTCATGTCCACGCTTTCATGTTTCAATCGATACATGAAACTCACGCACCGCAGTTTGACAAACTGTGGAGTTTGTGGGGGTGCAGTCAAATGTTTCGTTGGTAATTTGCAGTAAATAACGCGCCCGATCATGGATTACCAAACATGGCCGTGTGTTAACCGCAGAACAACTGAAACACCGACTAAAGCGAAACTCTTCGTTTTACACCATGGATAGTATTCTTTTGAACATAGGGTTGAATATTTAGGGAATATTTTTCATTGTATTCTTAAAATGGTTGAAATTTTCGATAGTAGATTTTTTGAATTTTAATTGTATTGAAAATCCAATTCAAATAATTAACACAAATTGATTAGTAATCGAAATTGAAACATTATTATCACAAATATTTTAAATTTATTCAAACAGATAATTGAAAAAAAATTGTCTTATCATTCAATTATGAATCATATTTTTTCATAGATCAAAATTCCATCAAAACAAAAGTGCATCGAACCCGTGCAAAAAAAACATGACTTTGTAACAATTCCCCCTATTTTCGAAAACGCATATCTTCGATCTACAATACGAATCGGTCGACAGGTTAAAAATTGGATTTCGCCTCCCATCAATCTAAACCGGATTAAAACAGAAACAAAAAAAAAATACAACCGCAACTAAAAGACGAAACTACCGTTTTTACGTGTGTATTTTTTTTTATCTTCGCCGCCCTTAAATTAAGCGGCCGCCCTATAAATAAAGAGATTTGCAAGCGCCGGCTTACTGATGTCTTTCCTATGCTAATTTGGCATCATGAGTAATCATTATCGTGTAATCAGCGTCGGTGTTGCGTGACTGAAGTACGAGAAGTAACCGTGGGTGGCAATTAGTTATTATTATAGCGGGTCGTCGTCGTCAAACTGGGTATGTAGTTTGGTTGAGGTGGCCATTTTTTCTTGGAAAATATTCTTGATTTTTTTTTGTGTTTTTATAGTTTTTTTTTTGATTCGATGAAATTGTGAATTAGATAAAGGGGGAAAGAATGATCGTTTATAACGAAATCGTTAAAAAAATCATTTTTTATATATGAGCAGAATGAAAGAATGCACTCAGGGACAGAATGAACTCAAATGGTCGTAACTTACAGAATGTTATTTTCAGATATGATTAATTAGGATTATTGTATTTTAAATGAAAAGATGAAGTGGTTCGATTTTTGTCAATTTTTGTTAGGTCCCCTATATTTTTAATGGGTGTTTCAAAAATTGCCGTTTTTCGATATAAAGAATCATTACAATATACAAAATATAATATGATATATAATTTTTTTGTATTATGTTTTCAGGAACAAATATTTAGCAGGAATCGTTCTTATTTTATTTTCAATCGAAAATTTCATTTTTTCAAAAATTCATAATTTCTTTATGTAAAAAATTTAATTTAGTATATAAATATTACCGAGCTAGATTAAATATAATATTATAGTATAATAGTAGGTGAGATAGAAAAAGAATGTGAAAGACGAGAAAATTCATTTTTCATGTAGTGTATTATATTTCTCGGGAAAGTTTTCTATGAAACTTCTAAAAGTCGAAGTTGATATGTGTGTAATGATTGTTTTTCAAATAATTTTTTAAAGAACTAACTTTCGGAAGTGCAAGGTTGAGAATCTTATTAAGATATTAAATCGATTCTCCGTATGATATATATACATCTTTTTTTTCTTTTTTTTTTCATTAAATCTGCATAGCATAAATTCGTTTCTAAGCACAAAGAAAAAATGAACACGTATATTTTCACACAACAGAACGTTTTTGGCAATCAAATGCAGATTCCTTTGTGTCATCAAATATTTATTTTAACGTGTAATACGGAGTATTTATGCCTCGAGCTTCATTTTCAACGTCGAAATGAAAAACACTTGAATTTTTAAGCTACATAGCGTTTTTTAAGAAACGTTGATGGTAAATTTCGTTCTCCAGTGGGAATATTTAAAGGTTGCTGTCTCTCGAATAAAAAAAAAAATATTTAATAGACTATTGGGGCTTAAGCCGTGTTACGAACCACTTTTACAAAATACCAGATACTTGACATTTGTTTTAACAAAAGAGCTCAATTTGATTGACAAGAAGGTTACATATATAGTAAAAAAAGCACAATGAATGTCATCAAAAAAAATTGTTAAGAAGTTATAGTTATTTTTAGTATAATTTATTTCGTAAACCACAAAATTACTGTTATAAGTAATGTGTAATTTGAATCAGAAAATATAATTTTTTTATTGGATTTAATATCGCAAAAGGTTACAAATATATTTTACATCGTTAAAAATATATTACTATAATATGGATAATCGAATACAAAGCACAGAACTAAAGCCACTAGAATTATGCGTTTTCCACTCGATATCGCCTCTTATACGTCTCGCAATTTTTTTTCAAAAAGTCACCCCCGTCTACGTACAACATCCACGAGGGGACGAAAGCTGAAAAAAAAGCTTGAAAAAATAAAGCGAAGGGGTTCAAATGAAGCGAGCGCGTCTTTCATTCAAATGTCTTGTTTGTTTGCGCAAAGCATTCGAGCGCGAGCTTCAAAGCCAAACCACTTCGTCTCAAAGTACTGAAATTATACAGTACTGAAACGAGCTGAAAAAAATAATAACAAAACTCGATAAACTCCGATCAAAGATTCGTTTATGTCTCATACTGATGCATAATTCGGCCGGATAGTGACGTATGTCTCTTTTCCATCGCATTATTCGACCCGGTTGCTCCGCGAGGGTTTCATTCGATAAATAAGTCGTCGGTGGAGGCTGTTTTGCAATTCAAATGTGTCGTATCGCGAATGAAGTCTAGTTGAACTCCTTCAGGATGGACTAATGCCGGGAACGGTTAATCCGCTGGATCGGTTGTGGCGAGGAAGTTTGTAAAGTGCAAAGATGAGGTCAACTGATTCGAACGAATTTCGTCTGCTTTAGAACTTATCAGATTTTCAAATATTAGAAATTATAATTTTTTAATAATAAATATTACACGATTTTTTTTCGAATTTGAATCAATAGAATTTAAGTTCGTTCAATCAATGCAAATAAATTTTTCGTTCCCGGTGCTGTTTTCCATCTTTCACGAATCGTTCGTTTTGTTCGTCTCGTTACGACCAATACGACTTATTTAATTTTCCAATTGATTTTCAATTCGTTCCGTTTGTCTCTTTAAAATTCATCCATTCAGTTTTCCACGTCCCGACGTCGGAAGGGGAAATCGCGATTGAACCGATTGTTAATTTGCAGATGAGGCAAAAAATCGCAGACTGAAAAATCGGAAAAGTTTGATCGGGAGATGAATGCGATTATCGTTTTTCATTTCTATCATAAAATTTATATTCAATTTTCACAATTGAATATTTTCAATTTGTAAATATATATAATTGAATTTGACATTGTATATAGATGCAACTATTTTCGATCGAAATATTTGGCTTTACGCCACTCTTTGTTTACCAAAACGCGTTGATATATTTATTACATTATATTATATTTTTAGCTTTCGGAAAATAAATTGAAACGATTTGATATTCACAGGAGGTCGTTGTGATTTTCTCACATGTGCACGCTAATTTAAGAAAAAGTTTCTATTCGATATTTCGAAATATGTTATACTCCTGAATAAAGAAAGTCTTTGAGGTGCGGTTTTCTCATGTCACGTAGAATTCAAAGATTCTCAATATTTATGTATAAAATAAATCATTTTAAATTATCGCTCATATTCCGTTCAAGTAGGGTTTTGGAGCGAGCACTTTTTTGAGTTGCTCCGCTCCGGCACCCAAATACTTGCTCTACTCAACTCTGTGCTCCGATTAAAATATTAAAATGAAAAAAATATTCATTGATTTTCTTTAATATACCTATTTATTCATATAAAAAATAACATCATCTAAAAATCCAAATTAGACACTAATAATATAACTATTATTATCTATCATCCCGGAACGGGAGAAAATAGGGAAAAAATAATAAAAATTAAAAAGTGGTTTATTTTCCTAAGCCCATACATACTTACATAAAAACATTAAGAGAAAAACAAAATATAGTTAATTAGACATATTCAGGGCTGTTGAAAGGGGGAGAGAAGAAGGCAAATTCCTAAGGCCCGAGCTATTTTGAGGGCCCGTGACTGATTTTTGCTCGATTCAACTCATTTTCTCTAATATATCAAATGAGGGGCTCGGCAGTAAATAATGCTAAACGCCAAAATTATAAAATTGAGTTTCTTTTATTTACTACAAAAATTAGTACTTTTACCGCAGAAATTAATAAACAATTCTACATTCTCTTAAAAGATGACAGTACTATGTCGGGTTACTCTTAGTTTTATTTGCATCTCTAGGCATGTAAACTGTTTTTCTTAATATCTCCAAAAGTGACAAATGTCGCTTAGCATTATTTACTGCCGAGTCCCTCAAATCCCCTATATATAAAAGCGGATATCCGTCTGTTCG
The DNA here is from genome assembly GCA_028571205.2 of Hydropsyche betteni. Taxonomy (NCBI): domain Eukaryota; kingdom Metazoa; phylum Arthropoda; class Insecta; order Trichoptera; family Hydropsychidae; genus Hydropsyche; species Hydropsyche betteni. Next base: position 451,124 of record JAOXNN020000012.1, read on the forward strand.
ATGACGCTCACGACTTTTTCTTTATATACATATACAGTTTACGTCTATAATATAATGCTTATTACCTACTACCTGGATTGGCTTTGCCTGTATGTCGTAATTGTGACAATAATAAATGAACTGGTTTTATTAATTTAATATTAAATATATTCAAATCGAGTACAGGCATCAGGTAGCCTATATGTCGCAAACAAATAACAAATGAACTATTTTGATTTTATTAATTAAATATTAAATATTCAAATCGGATTCACACAATCGGGTTTTCACATTTTATCGTTTTCCTTTTCTCAACAAAACCACAGCCGATGTTATTAACATCGGGCCTATATACTACTACAATATTAATCACCCACAAAAACACACCAAAAACCCATCGACTGCGACCAATAAACAAAACGCGCAAAAACCTTCAACTCACATCACGTACTTTCATAAGTAACTGCATATTATTTCGCACCAGCTACCACCTCGGGCCCCGGCTCCCAAAATGGGGGCGCAATAAACGTGGTTTACATACCTGATCAGATCGAGCCGGTCCTCGCCTCACCTAGCCCAAATGAATACGGTATTAGAGCCGGCTGCGGGGCCCTTTGACGGGGACTGCGCCCCCGTGGCCCCCTTCGGTCTTCTGGGGGGCGGAATCCGGCTGATTTGCGAGCCTCGGGAGATTCATCGGGACTTCTATCGCGCTTTTGCTGCGCTTTTTTCGAGGGTCTTTTACGGTCGGTGGTGTTGATGCGTTTTCGGTTTTGGAAGTGGTTTTTTTTTTCAAATTTTATATTTTTTTATATGAGGTAAATTAAAAAGAAAAAGTTTTTCTAATGTATTATTGAAATTTTTGATTGTTTTATGTATCTGTATTGTAGTGATATAGAAAATTTTATTCATTAAAAATTCGAATGCTATTTTTTATGGTCTCAAGTTAATAGTTTGTTTTGTGTTATGAATAATATAGTTTTTTTTTAAATATAACAATTATCTTATATGCACATAATTAAAAATCATTGATGATTACTAGCATATTTTTTTAAGATGTTAAACATTTTAAAAATATGGAATATTGCAAAATTTTGAATGATTAGTTAGATGGAATACTAGAGAAGCATTATGGGTCCAAAATAGAAAATAAAAACAAAAACTCTTAGATAAAAGTTAACGTTTTATTGGATAGTTTCGCGCCCGTAGATGCGAATCTAAAATATTATTGCTCCGCTTTAGAGTCTTCTCTCCTTTTACATATAAATGGGAACGTCGAGCGGAATATCAATCGATTTCTCACCTTTTTCGCCGTCGAATATTAAACTTTAAGAACTTCTCAGACCCCCGCCTTAGCACTCCTCCCCATTGCGAATGTGTATACATTTTTGCGAAACGCGAATTTTCCAAAGCCTCCTTCAGTATATAAGTATACTGAAAACGCGCGCTTCTGAATATTTTACTTTTTTTTTATTCGGAAAAACGACAATTTCACTGTATTATTCACGGCGCTTTTGTATTGAATATTTTTTTTATATTACGTTGTGTAGTATGCGAATAGAATTTTACAATTCGATCAAATCGTACGTCGAAGCGTTGTGAATCTAATTTATTTTATTTTCAAATTTGGGATTGCTGAAAGATAGTTGTATTGCAATGAAAGTTTATACTTAACTGTTGGACGTTGAAGTTTCAGCATTTTTAAAGTGGATTATTATAAATTGGAATTCAACGAATAATATTTTTAACAACTTAAAATGTTCAAAACAATCTAAAATATTTATACAATACCATTTGAAACATTATATAAAACACAAACTTTAATACTATACATTATATATAAGCCTAGTATAAGTGACGCTTAATATATCTTAACACGAAATAAGTAAGTGAGAAAAGCTTAATCCGGCAGAAACAAAGTGGCTGAAGATATATCTCTATCCCCCTAGAACGGTGTAGCGGGAAGCTAAATAGATGGAAAAGGGGGTGAACATCCTGACAGCTGATTGATTTCATCGTTCCATACTACCATTTTGAAGATCTTGTGCTTTATATGTTAGGACCTAGGAGAATGCGTACTAGAAAAATGTGTATAGAGAAATCGAATGACATTATGCACTTTTCCAGAATACTTTGCTGTTTAAATAAAGCATATTCAATTATACACATATATTTTATATTATGATTTTTTTAAATGTACAATAGATAGGATAAATTGATCTTCGATATGTAAGTGCGTATGAACTTTCTGTAAAATTATATTAAATAATCGAAATTATATACAATCGAAAATTTCAAATACCGTGAAATTAATTAAATTAAAATATACATATTCTGTATATATAATAGAAACGGATAAATAACCTCGATTAACGCGTACACAGCGTACATGACAAATCCAAATTAATTCTCCGCCCTTTATCGAGTCGCTGTTGTACAAGTTCTCGCACGAGATTGTTTCGTTGTGGAAAAGCGTAAAATTTATTTTCGCAGTCGGAAAACGATCCGGTTCCGATTTTCCGTCTTATCAACGCGTATCTTTCGATTAATCGACGTGCCCGAACTGAAATCTAACCTTTTTCGAGGAATTCGATTAAAAAATACTCGCGCTTTCGTGGTTTTATTTATAGCAGTTTCAATTAATTACTTCGCGGTAGACGGACGTGGAAAAATGCGATTTTCATCCGTGAAAAACGTTTCTAAAATCATTTATGTATATTATACGATTAAATATATTATATTGTTGTAGAAATTATTTATTAAAATAGTTTTAAATAGACAAAAACTCGTGTAGACTAATTTTAATGTGTTTATGTTGTGCGGTGGGTTCAATTTTGTATGCGAGTTTTTCCTCCTCTTTGGAGGCAACTTTTCCGACAGTTTTTTCCCATCTTTGTGGTGTCTGCAGCTTCTCCTGATTAAATCTTTACTTTTATTCAAGACACTATGAATCTGCTCGTAGTCCGACTTGTGAAAGACGTTGACGTTGCTTGCGAAATACTTGCAAAGCTTTGTAGCCAAATGAAAAATAGCAAATGTGTTTTCAAGTGAAATGTGTGAATGTGAAGTAAAAAGTTAGGTATTTAAATTTTATGTTATTCATCAAACAATCATCATCATATGCAGATTATGAAAGGTTTATTCCATAAAAAAATCCATTATGATACTATCATATTTATATTCCATGAACGAAACAAAATTTTTAAACATTATTTATTAAATTTTATTATTAGATCAATTGGATGTGCCATCCATTCTGGTAATATGTTATAATGGATGTTGACTCATAATAATAAAATTCATATGGAAAATAACGAGTTTATATTCAATAGGTTATAAAAAACAAATTTCAATTGAAAGCTGGTTGAACATGCGAATTTAACCGAGAAGTCGTCCTTTGAATAAATCTTCGTACGAAAAACACCTTTTTCATTTCGCCGAAAGTTCCCACCAAACCCAAGACGAATAAAAAAGGCTGTCGAATATAATAATATATAATATAATAAGGGTGCGACAAAGGAGAGCCAGCCCCCGAGATTTTCATATGAAAAAGTTTTGTCTAATGCATACGTACCGGGACAGTTATTCGAAGGAAACCGAATAAAAGCCTTCGCATGAAAATTATTCTTCCTTTCACGGCTGTTATTAAGTTCTCGTCGAATTCTTTCGGAAAATGTGTGTGTGAAAAATTGGAAAAAAGTTTTCCCCTTTTGTTCGGCGACGACGTTTTTTACGCGTGTAGGAAAATAAACACTGTAAAAAACACACGTTTGTGAATCTGAACTTCTTTATTTAAAAAAAAAATATTTCTAGACCACCAGTAGTATGTTTGAGTCCAGTCCAGTGTTTGAGTTTTAAAATATCTTTTCAAATTAAATAAATGTGTGGATGTATAGATAAAAAATATTTTTAAAATTTTAAAAGTTTTTTTGTATTATAACTTATACAAATTCAATAATTAAATCAGAGTATTTTTTTAATCGAAAGATATGGATTCTCCTGTTGACGTTTGAATAATATTCTGCTTTTGGTCAGCGTTTGCAAGAGTCTTTTCACACACAAATAATGCTTTGACATCGCAATTAATATCGTTGAGGGTGCCATCACGGAACATACTTCCACAATGTTCGTCGTCGCCTTCGTTGTCTGGTTGTTTACCCCAATTTTCGTATCCATTGCTCCAATTGTCATATCCAGCTTCATCCAAATGTTTATCTGCAAAAATGAATTGCAAATAGTAAAAAAAAAAAACTTGGCTGGGAATATAGATAATTGCCTACATATGAAAATCTCATTTTGTTTCATAATACGTAGAGTTAGTTATATACTGATGTATTTTAACTATGAAAAAAGTTATGTTTGTGAATTTGGATTGCAATAAAACATCTTGGAAGTTTATAAATATGATATTTCTACAGTTACACTGACCATTCAACGTTTTGAAGTTGCCGGGAGAAATAAGATCAGAGAAGCCTAGATGTATAATGTGCTTGTTGAAATTTCCCTTCAACGAGTCAATTGGATGTTGTTTGAACATCACAGTCAATAGATTTGCTTCTCGCTCACTATTTATTATTGCCAACGTTGATTCTTCATTTCTGCAGATTCTATGCGCATTTTTCCATGTCACAGGAGTTTTATGAAATTTGTAACAATGGTCTGTGACACTCGTGTATCTGTAATCTACAAAATATTAATTATATTTCGTTATTTTATATACTTATAATAATATATAATTTTGTTTTACGTACTAATATCAGGAGTTTGGCAAAGATCGTTTTGAATTACAAGCGATGCATTTATCACACATATGAAAGGCAATATGATGTTACAATTTTCAACATAGTAAGTATTATCTGTGACCTTCATTTTTACACAATGTCCGTTTTCCACATCACTTACAGGTTCACCATCAGCCCAATTAACAAAAATATCACCATCAATCCTTCCTATAAAATATCAATTGTAAACATAATATAATATATTAACTTGAAGAAAAATCTATCTTAAGTGATTTCTGTTTACTGTCTAATCTATGTATTCATTTATATAGGTAATTATAATTGAAAAACAAAGTTTTTTAAAATAACAATTGAATTTTTACCATCAGTAGAAGTAAAATGGTCGTGAGAGTAAATATCATGGTAGGCCAACCAAATAAAATTTGAATTTATTGTGATTGTGTCCAGCTCTGACAAAGAAGTGGGCACAAATAAATCGGCCCCTTCATCTTTACATGTATCTACTGCATTATTCCACTTTTTTTTGACAACATGCTCCTTATAGAATAAACTTGAATCTGTGTTCAAAACGTAGTCCTTACGAAAGAATTGATCTTCTGAAATTGTTGAATTTGAATTTAAAATTTTAGAAACTGCGCTTGATTTAATTCAAATGTTATTGTTTTACCATTTTGTGCACAACCAATGCACAATACTAGTGATAATAAAAACAAATTGGCAATCAAAAAGCCCATGTTTACACGTCGCTGTTCAGAAAGAAACTAAAATTAAAACTTGATCATCGGTTAAAACACGTTTTGATTTTAGAATAATATTTAAGGATTTTTTGCCGCTACATGAGCGTAAAAAACATCACAAAAAAAAACTTGTTTGACTAGTGCGTAAGTAAATAAATATAAATTGATACATTTGAAAATCAAATATTTCTAAGTTATACAGGTAGTCCTCAACTTTTGACGGACTTACGACCGATTTTTTTTTTAATTAATTATTTTTTTTAAATTGAATGATAAATCTCAAGCAGATGTGAGAAATAAAAACGGAGGAATGTAGGACTGTCAAAAAAAATCGTAATGAAAGAAATGGTTGCTGCTTTTAATTGATTTAATCGAAGAATACAAAAATTTGAAATAATGGATCTAAACAGTGAAAGATTTACAAATGTTATTTATTTATTATTTCATTATTGTATTAATAAAAGTCAGCAAAACTACCGAAAAAAAAAATTATACAGATTCGACTTACGACGGATTCGGCTTATGACCGAGGTTTAGGAACGTATCTCCATCGTAAGTCGAGGACTCCCTGAATTAAGTTTTTATAATTGATTTAAGCTTTCATTTATTGTGAATAAAAAAGGCCTTAATTTCTATGAAATGAGATTATTAGAAAACTATTTTGTTATCTATTATAATATTACATTGATTTCTTTCACCTTGTTATAAAATTAAATAGAATAACTTTTAGTTTACAAAAAGGCTTGTGAGTTTTGTTTGTAATTTTTTTAAAGTCATCCTATTATATATAATATACAGTACATTCTCGATCATTCCGATTAATATCGGAGAGGACCATCGATTCTAAAAATCGATTATTTTCTTTTATATTTTTACTAATTATATTTTTAAGATAAACTTAAATATATTGACGGTCAAAGATATTACCTGAATTTATGAACCAATATTTTTTTACTTATGAAAACGCAAACTCTTAAATATATATATTATATCACAACATAAATAAATGGATTTGTACTACTTACAAAAACAACGGCTCATATAATATAATGCACTCATACGCATAAGCAGAAATATGATTTTTGCAGAAAACACGAAGACTTCTTGTCAAGATCATTCTGTTCCTCGGAATTTTTTCTGTTCGTAAATATTCAATAAAAGTTCAACACATTATTACATTACGTTATTTGTTTCATATCTCGTGTCGGTAAAATTTTCTTATTCAAAAATACAATACTTACAAAAAAAAATAGATTTATTTGATCCAGTTGATCCTCAACCGAATAATCGAGGGTGTACTGTAAATAGCTATGACAACTCATATTCGATCAAATTATAAAAGCTATTCAGCAAGTCATCTGTCGACCTTGGGTTTTTTAATCACTTCGACTAGTTTGATTCAAAAATTTTCCTTTTATATACATATACAGATATGTATTATATATTATTATACAAGTGTTTTCTTAGCTCGTATTTTATTACGTGTAAATTTTTTTAACATATCGAAAAATTTTTGAGTGATAAAAACATATTTCAAGATAAGAAACATGTTTGTTAGATCACACTTTAAGAATATAGAAATTTGACTATCAAATTAAACCTGTTTTGATACGTTCATGTTTTTTATTGACTACAGTAAAAAAAACTGGTTTTATTTGCATGTAAATTTTTTCAGTTATTTTATTTATTAATCATTCTGTGGACACATAAAACAATTAAAGGAAAATACAAAATGTTTTATCAATAAACATCTATTTTATTATTATTTTAGTCAAGATTGGCTACTCGTTCAACATATATTCACGATTTTTTTCTTTATAGTCCAAGAAATGATAAAAGTTATGAAATTTTCAATACAAATTTTTTGTAAAAAAATCATTCAATGTCTATTATTTTTTCTATTATAGTTGTGAGTCAATTTCCCAATTGCATAATTCTCATATTGTATTAAAAGATCCCAAAACATTATGTTTTAAAGTGATTTATTTTGTTTATCATTTCTTAATCTTTATAATATAAAACTTAAGTAGATAGATATTAATAAAAAAAAAATAGTACTCAGTAAACTTAATTCAACAAATAATTAGAATACGATGATTAATTTGTTATCATTCCAAAATCCGGTAAACTAAATGGATTGGAAATTTTAGGCTTTATTATTGCTGAAATTTTTTCTAGATCAGATTTTGAAAGAACTTTTTCACAAACGAACATCGCCCTCCTGTCACAGTTAATATCGTTGAGGGTACCATCTCGGAACATGCTTCCACAATGTTCATCATCGTCAGTATTATCTGGTTGTTGTGGTGAACCATCGTATCCATTACTCCAGTTATCATATCCAGCCTCCTCCAAAGTTCGACCTGAATATAAAAAAAAATCTCATAAAAAAATAATTCTTTTCACTTAATGCGAAATGATTTCAATTTGATGTTGTTTTATTAAAAAAAAACTTACCGTTTATAGTTTTAAAAATGCCTGTACTAAGCAGATCAGCGAATCCTATATGTATGATGTTTTTATTGAAACTTCCTTTTAATGACTCGAACGGATATTTTTTGAAAAACTCAACTAACACGTCGGCTTCTTCTTTACTGTTGATGATGGCTAAATTTGCTTTTTCGTTACTACAGATTCGGAACGCATTATTCCAAGTGTCTGCATTGGAATGAAATTTGTAGCAGCTTTCTGTGACATCAGAGAACCTGTAATCTGTAATGATTTTTTCTATATTACGTTTATGTTCAGTAAATACAAATTTATTTACAATATTCGACAAACTTTTATCAAAAGTATCGCAGAAATTATTTTTTTCAATCGTCGATACGTTCTTCTTGCATATGAAAGGCAATTTTCCTTTGCAATTATCGAGCATGTATGTTAAATCTTCGTAGTTAAATTTCACGCAGTGTTCTGATTCATCTTCGCTCAAAGGCTCACCCTCTGCCCAATTCACATAAATTTCATCTTCTGGTCTACCTAAATTTAGTATTTTATTTTTGTTATTCATACAATATGAAGCCTATTTTTTTAAATAACACTCACTAACGAGATAAATATATATAAAAAAAACATAAATACCATCAGGAGTGACAAAATGTCCATCAGAATAAATATCTTGATACGCCAACCAATAATATGACATATTGAAACGGTTAAGTTTTTCCAATTCAAATCTTGAACGTGGAATAAACATTTTAGCTCCTTCTTCCCGACATATTGATAATGCATCATTCCATTCTTCTTTAACCTTGTGCTCCTTGTAAAATGCTCCAAGTTCTTCTATGTACGTGTAATCATTGCGAAAAGTTATTTTTTCTGAAACAAATAGCCGAAAATCAGAGGAGTGATAAATGGGAAATTGACTGATAAGCTAAGTCTTACCGTCAGATTCAGCATAGCAACAGTGCAATCCAAACAGGATAATAAAAATTTTACAGAGTGGTGTCATGTTTACTCTCTGCCGATCGAAAACATACTGATTTGAATTTATCATGTATCTAAAACCAGTTACTGAATAATCTTAACTCCTATGTTTATATTTTGGAAAAATAACTATAATTTGATATAACCAAAATGTATATTGAAAAAAGCGTTTTTTACATTATATTGAACTGAAATTATCAAAAATTGCACAGCAATGTATAATATATTCGATTTGTGTGCTATTAGTTACACACACATGATATCAAGTAGGTTTTTCCAAATAATTTTCAAAGTATTTTTAAAACTTTGTCATTTAAAATCTTCAAGGAGAGAAAATAACAGGTTCTGTAAAATCAATTATGAACCATCTTAAAAGGAGGAAGACATGTGGTGTTCAATTTATTAGCGGTCTAATTTATTGTTCAGTGTATATGTTACAATTTGAGTGTCCACTTCGTTTATGCACAAACAAACTAGTGTGTTTATATACCTTCAAAACAGCTCTAGTCCAATTGTTAATGAGGTACCACAATTTAAGTTGTTTGCACTCAGATAACACTCTTATGCTAAATATCAATAAGGTAGAAATTGGTGTGACGACTAATGATCGAGAAATACTCATAGTGTCTACCCGTCGTGTCAGTTTGAACTTCGAGAGTTTATTTTGAACACGTTTTCACAACTCAAGCTAAAACGCTAACTCAACCTAACCCGAGTATGATACTTATGACGTCTGTTTTTAGTTTAGGCGCAATTATTCACGTATGTAGGTAAAATTTGACAGTTGAAATTCAAACCAAAATCGATAGTTTGGGTATACCCAAACTAGTATGGTTGGAAACAAATAAAAGTGAACATATATAAGATTAATCAAGGTAAAATATTCATAAACCAATTTTTGAATTTAACTATCATTTTTACGTATTTGAAAAATTAATCTTTGAAGCTTTTTTTATAAAATTTAGTTGAAAATCATTTAAATGCCTGTGAAAAAAAACATGAAATAAATAATAAAATAAAATTTCTGTGACTAAGTAAGAAATGGTGAAAACTTTTCTTGTTTGTTGAAACGTAATATATTAATAAGTATTTAAATTTATCCTTATCCCTTATGAAGTAATTTTAGAATCGTTTGAAACTTAATTGGTCATTTAAGAAGAAATTTACAGAGGTGTTGGAAAATTTCCTTTTTTACTCGTCATTTTTTCGTTGTAATTGAAGTTTGTTTTACCACAAATGTTTTGAACCATGATGTTTTTTCAAACACTATTTATTTAAAAGAAAAAAAACTTATTTTCAGATTTTTATTTGGATTTAAAATACAATTCAATAAAAATCAAAAATATATCAATAAGTAACATTTATTCTATTTATACATTTATCGTCATTTTTTTTAGTAAACGTCCATCGAACTGAATCTATTCAGTAAGATATTAGGTAATGCCAATTTACCAGGAACACTTTCTAGAAACGAGGGTGAAAGAATTTTTTCACAAATGAACATAGCCTTCGTGTCACAATTAACATCGTTGAGGGTACCATCTCGGTACATGCTTCCACAATGCTCATTGCCATTTTCATTATCCGGTTGCGGTGCTGAACCTTCATATCCACTACTCCAGTTGTCATATCCAGCTTCTTTCAAAGTTTGACCTATATATAAGGAAATAATTCAATTATGTAATAGGAACGAAAAGAATTAGTTAAATAATAAAATATAATATAATTTTCATATAAAAAATTCTCACCGTTTATAGTTTTGTAACTGTCCGTGCTAAGCAAATCGGAGAAACCTAAATGTAAGACGTGTTTGTTGAAAGTTCCCCTTAACGAATCGATCGGATGTTTTTCAAATAATGCAATGAACAAATCGGCCTCCTGCTCACTGTTGATGATGGCTAGATTTGCTTCTTCGTTACTGCAGATTCTGAATGCTTCTTGCCACTTGGCTGGTTTCGTATGAAACTTATAGCAGCGGTTAGTTATTTTTGTGAACCTGTAATCTATGATAGTATTTTCAAGTAAATTTTTCGTTTTTTTTTTTCAAAAAAATATTTCTGTATACTATTTTCAACATACTTTTATCGTAAGTGTCGCAATATGTGTTTTTCTCGATTGTTGATGCGTTTTTTTTACAGATGAAAGAAAATTTCGCAGAACAGCTATCGACTACATATGTTTTATAAATGCGGTCAAATCGTACACAATGCTGAGAATCGTTTTCAGTTGTGGGTTCATTTTCAGCCCAATTCACATAAACTTCATCTTCTGGTCTTCCTAAATTCAATATTTCATTAACTTATATTATTATTTTTTTTAAATTCATATATAAATTTTATTTATCATAGTTATTTTTTGAAAATTTCACTACGATTTTTTTGTATTAAAAAGTTTATTACAAAACACGTACATGTACACGTACAAAAGATGGGTGTAATTATGAATTAGTATATTAAATAAATAAATACCATCGACAGCAACAAAACATCCATCAGATAAAATATCTTGATAAGACAACCAATATTTATCTGACGAGTTGAAAAATTGAGCAACTACTTCTAATTCAGATTGCGAACGAGGCAAAAACATTTTAGCTCCTTCTTCTCGACATACTGCTAATGCTTCGGTCCAATTTCGCTTGATCTTGTATTCTTTATAAAATGTTTCAAGTTCTTCTATATGTGTGTAGTCCTTACGGAAGGTTTTATTTTCTAAAACAAATCATTAGATATTACATGAACATTAAATTAATTGTTGATTAAAATGCTAAGTCTTACCAGATTCAGTAAAACAGTAGTGTAATCCAAATAAGAATACCAAAATCTTATATATTAAGAATGCCATGTTTCCTCCTTGCCGATTAAAACCATACTGAGGTCGAATTCATCACAATAACCGGTTTAAATTCGTATAATATTTTATATAGTATAGATATGTATATGGTTTGAATATCGAAAAACAAAATCTAGACAAGCTTATCGTAACATTAGATCGCAATAACTGTAAAAAAAACCTTTTTTTTAAATGCTAAAACATATCTTGTTTTGCGGCATACAGATATTATAAATAAAGTGGATTCGTCTTTTTCCTTCATTTACAGTTACTAGACATTGAAGTCTCGCAAGAACTAGTTTTATTAACAAAGAGGTATTGATGAATCTGTTGTAAAATGGTCATATTTTGATAAAATGTGTCTATTATATGTTCGAAGCAGATTTATAAGTGATTCAAGAAACATTTTATTTGTGTTCCTCCTAATTTCTGTATATTGAGATTTTTTACTGAACAAATTGTTGTTATTATTTGAGTATTAATAATGAAATATTTCGAAATTTTTGATCTTTAATATGACGCCGCATTTGATTTTTCGTCATATTTTGTTGCTCTATCTTTGGCCAAGTGCCTAGTACTGCTGTATGCGCATAAGTGTAAGCACTTTAGTACACTGATTCTCAATTTTTATACATAAAACGAACAACAGAATATTGAAATGGATTTTATAAAAAGATTTTTAATTTTTTTTTTCAAAAAAATTCAATTCAATTCAAATGTAAATTATATCACAATAATTATGAAGAACGTGAAACTTTTATGAAGTATGAATTTTGGTCAAATTAAGTACCACGTGGCTTATTCAGTAAATAATACTTAACATCATAGATCAAATATAAATTTTCCATGTATTTAGTTAAAAAATCTTGAAAAATTCAATGGAAAAATTTTGTTCTCTAATATATGTACATTTAACTATAGAGTGAATGGGTTGTTACATTATTATGATTAATCACATTATTTTTATAAATTTAGAATTTCCTCTAAAAATTACTAAAGCTTTCTACTTTTTACCACAACTATATATATAATATATATAATCGGGATCACAATTTTAGAACCACACAAACCCTCAGAAGTGGTGTGGCAGTAACGGCCACTCGAGATAACGAAAGCTGGACGACGAGCATAATATTTAGTCGCACGCTTGGAAAACCTATCGAAAAATTTTCCGCGGAGGAAAACACACACGTACACACACTACGAATTTTCCGAGCCCAAGTCCTCTTTCTACAGTGAAATACAGCCTTTTGGAGATTTATTGGTGCCCAGCTCCGTTGGTGGTCGCACTCGATTGTTATATTAAAAATTTTCCTTGTGTTGTGAGATTTTTTATTCGAAGTTAAGGTTATAAATATTGTTTTTCGGATTATATTATCATTTTTAATTTAATAGATAGTATTTTGATGGTTTGTGTGAATAATAATTAATTTTGTTGCTTATCGATTTTTTTGAGATATTCTAAGTGTGAGATCATATTTTTTTATGTTTAGTTAATTTAAATTGTAATTGCTATGTAAGTGTGTACTTGTTGCCATATGCGAAGTAATTTTAGTTATAAATTTATTAAAAATTGTTTTTTTGAAAATATGAAAATTTACATATAAATTATATAACATTAATTGAAATTATTATTTAAATTTTGAATAGGATAATTTATAAATAAATTTTCGTCTTTTTCGTAAATATTTTTTTCTTCTTGAAAGAAACAATACATTTTCAGTTTAGATAAAAAATGAAACGGTTAAGTGATTTCATATGAAATCGTAATAGTAAATTATTATGTTAACAGTTTCAATAATATAATACTTTCCAATCGATGAATTCGTATTTCAAAAGGTTAAATTTCAAATGTAAAACATATTTGAATTATTATACTCACTATAAAATTGGAAAATTTTTGATCGTTTACTAAAAAATTATCTAAAAATGTGAGATGTAAAACAAAAACCAAAAAATCGAACCTCAACTACAATATAACATTGCAGCACATACTCTATAAACATTCCAATCATGAAATCATCACCATCATTTCAAAAACCATAATAATCAATCACAAAAAATCCCAATCATCACCACCACCGAAAAATCAACACGCGCATATCCGAAACCGAAAAAACACATTGTTCCGCGAATATTATATTATTGATCAAAAGATATAAAATTTCACTCAGCGGACCGGCAATAAAAGCCAGCGTATGAGCGTTCCCGGATAAATAATGTATTTAGTTGGAGGCTTCGCCGGGCATTCTTTCGGGCCAGGGGCGGCGGAAGGGTGGCCCCCGGGGCGGGGGGGTTTAAGGCTTTCGGGGTGGGTTTGGAGCCAGCCGAGACGGCGCCAATCCCCGAACAAAGACTGGCTTCGTTACGTAAGCGAAAAATAAAGATCTTGTTGTCGGCGTGACGATTCAATTCGATGGTGTGTGTCCGTTTTGGGATTGGAGGTTGGGTTATTTTGGACTTTGGGTTGGTTCAATGTGGTTCAAAATTGGTTCAATGTGGTTTGAAATTGGTTCAAAAATGTTCAGTGGTTCGTGTGTGGGAAATTGTTTGGGTTTGTTGGAATTTTGGTGTTGGTTTGATTTGATTTTGCATGCCGATTCTAGGATGTTTTGTGTGTTATGCGGTTCGGTATTTATCAGAGTCTTAATAAATTTTTATGTAAAATTCCCAGACGAATCAAATATTCAATAACAAGTTGATATTTTAATAAATTAAATTTACAAGGACGAGTTTATAAATTTATCACAAGGAAAAACAAGTATATTTATTGGAAGCTATTATAAAATTTCGTGTGCGAAATAAATTTTCTCTGACTTCATGATAAACCTATAACTTATAAATACCTTTAATTTAAATATAATATTGATAAATTAAAGCCATTTAAAACAAACAATAAATTTTTGAAATTAGAATTCTTTATAACAAAAGTTTCAAATTAAAGATAGATCTAATCAATACTAATGAATTTCGAAACAAACTCATAAACCTTTCATATCATTAGCATCAAATAAAAAAAAAATGAAGATCGGCGTTATTGTTTGTTACAATCATTTCATTCTATATTGATTCTACGTTATTGAGCAATCCTATTTGGATCCAAGTGAAGCTTAATGTGAATTCACATTTATTAGTTATTAGTTAAATTAATAAAAAATACGAAACGCAACCAAAAGATGGATTTGCATTACTTAATATAAGAAATAGTTTTGCAATAGTATTCATCAACTTCATAATTTTCTGAAGGAAAAAACTCATATATCCGACGTCCATATCACTATAAAATATTATAAATTACACATACAATTATGTGTGTATATAAATGATTATTTCGAATTGTTTATATATACTTTTACACCATCATAATAAACCAAATATAACAAAAACAAATTCAAATTACTCCAAACACAAAACATACTTCAAAGAAGACTTCGAACAAACAACCATCGACAAAACTCAAAATAACCACCAACGACCAATCTCCGCACCACCCGAGCTGAACCCGAAGGCCTCCGAGGTCCACAATCCGACACACATCTTCACCTCGGACACGTGTACGACCACGTTTATTCCCCGAAAGTCATATACGGACCGGCACTTGTACATTGCACGTGAAGCGCATGCGTGGCAACTCCTTGAGCCCGCCCATCGCGGGTTTCGAGCAAAAGAGATCACTATACGTCTCCTTGGGCGGAAGAGGAAAATCTCGGTTTCTTCTCGAGGCTGTGGAGAGTTTTGTTGTTGGGAAAATTCGGGAAAATCGCGATTTGCTTCGCGGTGTTGTCGCGTGTTTTGTGCGGTTTTGGTTTGTCGGGTTGGTGGTGGGTGTTGTGAGGGTTTTTGTTGTTGTTTTTTTTTAGAAGATGAAAATAAATGGGTTTTTTGAACGTTTGACCTGAGTTTTTGTTTTAGGATTTGGGTGATTGATTTGAAAAATGTGAAAGGTGTCTTGAACATTTTTTTAGGTATCGACCATAATTTTTTGTCGGTTTTTCCCCTTTTTCGTTTAGATTATTCATTATAAAATCAATTCTACTTCCCAACAGTATAATATAAATAACTCCAGTATCTTATATTTTATATAAAAAAAATATCCTCAAATATTACACAAATATTTCCAACATCATATATATATCTTATATTTTCCCAATATCTTAAAAATATATTTTTTTAACTTGTTACATATGCAAGTCGAGAAATTATTAAACGGAAATAATATATCATGAAGATATTTAAGATATTTTATAAATAAATAAAAAATACATCGTACCTTGGAATATTATTATATGCTATATATTATATTACTAGTATATAGGCCCGATGTTAATAACATCGGCTGTGGTTTTGTTAAGAAACGGAAAACGATAAAATGTG
>JAOXNN020000012.1:478118-492330 GCA_028571205.2 Hydropsyche betteni
ACAAAAAAAAATTTCGAAAAAAAATGAAAATATTTCATTTTTTGATTTTATTCAAATCATAAAAGAAAATTGAAAATCCTTAACCCCTTATAACGTTCACATTTATAACGTGGAACATATCTTGACATTATAGAGGGTTTACTGTATTTTTATATAATATTGGGTTTTTTCATGATTTTTTTGACATTCGGATTATCTACAATATTTTTGTTGATACTGAAGAAATTTCAACTCCGTATTATACTTTTTATTTAAATCTATTCATAATTCATCCATTGTTTCTTTCGGATATTATTTTGATAATACCATATGAATCATATGGTATGGTATGGTTTTCGATGTATGATTTTTTCGAATATTTTATATGATATAAATAAAATAAAATATAAAATTTAAAGTTAGATTGTAACAATGCTGGATTCCGGCCAAAAATATTTCGACGATTTTTTTCTAGACTTCATTGACTATTTTAAGATTCTTTTCATTCCCTAGATTTTTCAAGATTGAGAATATAAGATAATTTTATTTCGAGATTTCTGAACGATTAAAAAACAAATTTATCTTAAGCGAACCGTTTCGTGCAAAAACTAGGAATGTTACCGGATTACCGGTATTTTTTTCTAATTACCGTTTTACAGCTATATTCAATTTTGAAAAAAAAGTAAAAAAAAAATGCTTTCTCAAAAAAAAAGTAATATTTCACATATCATATCAAATTATTGATAGTTTCAAATTTTATATTATATAAAAAAATTGTATTTTATTCAATATGCATTTACAGTTTATTTGTAAATTCAAATATTGAAAAATTTCGATTCTGTTTACAAGGATGATAAAATAAACTGTGTAAAAAGATCTCGTCTGTAAAATAATATTTCAAAAAAATTTAAATGTCACGTACGAACATGATCATTTTGAAACTGCAAGGATTAAGCAAAAGCTCTCATTTTGTATCATTCTATTTTCACGGGATAAAATCTTTCCTTATTTGTCTATCACATTTCAGTTACAAAAATAGACAAGGTACGATTTTCAGTTTAGAAACAAATATACTAATAAAATTTATTTTTACAAATCTACAAGACAATAAAAATACAAATATAAACATACTACCATGGCATTATAAGTAACCCCAAATATAGTTTTTTTTTTCATCACAAAACAAACCAAAAAAATATCACTTCAAATTCACCTACTCCCCGACTAAAACGCGAAAACCGCGGAAAATTAAGCATCGCACGAAAATTTTGCACAATAATGCGCATTTACACTATATTGTCGTAGTTATTCGGGTTCGGGTGAACTATTAGAGCGACCCTCGCCATCCGCTGGACCAGGCGCGGGCACATAATACGGTCTGACACGTTGTAAAAGTGCCCACGTGTGTACGGTGTCAGGGGTGCTAAGTTGTTGGTTGGCGAGCGTAATTGGTTCGGTTGTTGCTTTAGTGAATGTGTGAAATTAGGTGGTGAATTTTTCGAGTAAATATGATGAGATGTAAAGGAGGAAATATTTTAAATCGGTTAATTTTGTGAGCGTTTTATTGAATGATGGTTTTTCGAATCAATGATTCGTTTTTGTTGAATGTTTTGAGTATAAATTCGGTATGAGTAATTAATTCAATATTTTCAATGCAAGATATAACTAAAAATATGTCAAAATTATATTTCTATTTAATATTAATGATAAAATTAATTGAAAAATAAACTGTTGTCGATGTACGATTTTATTAGTGCATTTCGGACGGTGCATCGTCAATTTGTATACCCAACGCCCGCAGTGTAATTCCCGTCGACATTACTGCAAAGCCCTTGAAAACATTTCATACGTACAATTCTACGATTCAAAGCTAAAATAAAGCGTCCTAAATTTTCGAGAATTAATTAATGAAAATAAAAATATTGAAAATTCGAAAAAAATAAAGCGAACATACTTGGTAACGCATTCTATAAATTGAAACGGAATCGTTTGTGAACGTTCTTAATAATCTGAAGTGGACGTTCAATTATAAATTTCATTGACTTCGAGTGGAAGTTGAAAACAATTCATTTTTTAGGTAGAAAAGTAATGGGCACTTGAACGAAATTAATTCTCGAAAACGTCTTGATATACTCGTATCAATACAAAATCCTCTACGAAAAAATGATTCCAAAAAAAAAAAAAAATACCTCATGAAATCGCATTAATTTAAATTCTCGATTTCATTCGAACAAAAAATTCAATAACCACCAATTTTAATTGAAAACTATGAAATAAGCAAACGGAAATACGTTTTCAAAACCGAACTGTAATAATTCGCAAAGGAAAAAATAACACGCGCGTTAAACTCTTGTACGTGTCGGCGGAAAAGTCGGCGTCGTTTTTCCGAACCGACAAGACTTTCGCGCTTTTCCCTAGAAAGTTAGTGTCGAAAAGAAAACTGGAAAAACTTTCGCGTACACATTTTCTGCGCGATTTCGACGTGAAAATGGCGCGTGTCTGACCGGACGTACGTGTGCACTCTGCATAGGAATAAATCGATTTTTCCCACATACATATCAAAGTACAAATATGAATAAATAATTATTGACACCTATCAATATTAAATACTACGATTTTTGAATTATTTGTCTAACATTTCAATTTTACATAGAATTGCCTAGCACGCTATCATCAGATCGATCATTACGAACCTCATTCATATTCAATTCACAAATTTAGGAACAAACATCAAAATATACAAGTGGTTTTGCGCATATGCAAAATCATATGAAACTGAAGGGTTTACGTTTGGTCGGCCACAAAACACAACAGCCACATTCGTCGTACATTTTCGTAATTATTGTATAATACTTCAACACGCATTCGAACCCTCTCAACCTGCTCGTTTTCACTTTTGAAACACCACCCTAGGTCTGTTGGTTCTACCACGCAATTTCAGGGATAGATGTGCGAGGAAATGAGAGCCTTTCCTATTTTGGAGAGGTTTTAATATGAGTTTTATAGACAAATGTTTTGTTTATTGAAAAATATTGTTACTACATAACATAAAGATGTAAAAAAAATATATTTAATACAATATAAAAAAAATATTTAGATTTATTAGATACAGGTTTTTTTTACTTCAAATTAACATTTTTCGATTTCAAATTAACATTTTGATTCATTTTTTAATAAAATTATTTTATTTAACATACGTAAATGTATATACATAATTATTTAGACATTTCAATCATGGGTATTATAAAATTTCTTTTGCAGCTACCACAGTTAATTTAACTATTGTTACTGACTCGTTAATTACACGTATTTTTTTTACATGTAAGTTTTTGGGACTTATCCCCAATGTAAAAAAGTGGATTGGGGCATATACAATCTACATTTTTAATCTAAAAATATAAATTCGTCCATAAAACAATTCAGTTTGAAAACCCCTGCCTAGAAGCAAACGGCTCGTTATCAACGCCGTGTATCTTTATCGAATAAAGCTTAGCTAATGTAAGTCTGAGGCGGGACGGAAACCAGAACCACCCTCGTGTTGTGTTGATGTTGTTGTTCTTGTTGTTGCGCTCAACGCCATATCTCACAATCGAGCGTGCGAATCCGCACCGTAAATATGTTACACGTAACGAACGCCTTCTCAAACTAATTCTGCAACACAAATATGCAACAGCGTCTCGGCTTTGTCGCTTCTGAATTTTCAAAAGTGTCGAATTTCCAGGAACAGTCCTTTGTTTTTCAGCCGTCGTGCGCTGAAACGTGGTGCAAAATTAGTTTCGCTATGAGAAGTGCACTAGTGCGAGTTTCATTGTCGGTTATTATGGTAATTGGAGAAAAGTTTTTTGATAATGTGTGGTGGTTATTAGGAGTATGTTTTATGTTTTATTCGAAAAATAGATAACTTAGAATTTGTTTTGCATGAAATAATATTATATTAGGTCAATGCAAAAGTTTCACCGTATTTTTTTCACAAATTGTGATGTGATACAGATATCGTATTTTTTTTATTGGTTAACTCCTATCTTCAATACAATCTCTCGGATATTTTGTTATAGATCAGCATTAATCAAAGATAGTAACATATCATCATCGGTTTTTAAAAGCCGCCTGGTCAATTATTTATCAGTTAATGAAAAATCGATAGAACCAAATTTTGAAAACCATAACTAAATGATTCTAAATTTAAATGCATCTCTACTATTCACATCATAAATATTTTTGACTGTCGCAGTAAGATTATTATTTTTACTAAATTTCTACGCTAAAAATGCCATAAATGTAATTTATTATTAGACATTTCAAAAATTCCTACGGGCTTTTTATTGTTCACTGACTAAGCCAAAATTTAACGGAATTCTGAAAAGGAAATATCCTTCACATAATAGTATATTTTAAATACAGATTAATTTAATTATTTTAGATAAAGAAAAGAAACATTTGACTATCGAAAAAATCCGATACAACTTACACATTGAACTAATACTTTACGCATGATATTTATATTTCATAAAAACCTTTTGAAATCTGCCGTTCCAAGAACATTTTTATTTACCACTAAAATAACCGTAACAATAGACGTGTATGAAAATATAATAACGAGAACAAAATGGGTGAATAATAAAAAAAAGTAAATAAGAAAAAAATCGGTATATAACGAGTCGGTGGTGTGTTTTGAGCGAGTTTGTACGGAAAACGCCACACGATGATTTATACACGTTGTACGTGATCCATCACTTTCGTTCTAATTTATTGATCGCAGTCGCATTTTGTCAAAATAACTAATGAATAATTCGCGCTGCGGAAAAAGGATTGAAATATGATAGAAGTGGATCGATGTTGCGACGTCAAAGAAGTGCGCCAAGTTTTTCGATATGAATATGCATGGATTTTTGGTTTATCTTCGAACGTCTGAATGTGATTAATTGTTCGTAACTCGGCGACAGTTTAAGTTTTAAATTAAATATTGATCGTTAATGAATCAAAGTTTATGAATGAATTATATCGGTGCATTTGAATTAATATTGAATCAGAACCGAGCGAAATTGTTTCGACGAAGTTTCAAATTTGTAGTTAGAAGAAACTAGAATTCGTAGCTCGTTAATATATTCTTTATCAAATCACATAAAAAATGGGATATAAATGTATATAAAATTGTGTTTTTACTTTAAATATTTCCAATTTCTTAAAATTTCGTCATTTTTGGCGGATCCTGTATATTGTATATAAAGCATTCCATTTCAATCAATCAACCCCTCATTAAAAACACATCTAAATACAAATAAAAACACTCCCATAATCTAAATGAACAGACAACGACCAGAACAATTTTTAATTAGATTAAACGAACGACAGACAAACCCTTTGTGCCCGATTTCAAAGCCCACTATCACACACAAGCACTCACTCGACGCCCTCGTCGGCGGCCCCCGCACAATTTCCCGCCACAATTTTCCACCACAATTTTCCACCATAATTTTCCCCATCTCATCACAATATCCGAAGAGACAAACGAGCGCGAGATCTCCACAATATCGTCTCGTAATCCCGGCAAAGGACGCAAGAAAGTACCCCGCGGCGCTAATTCCCCGCGGAGTTTCGTCCTCATTAATTCGATAATCCGGAATTTTCGCGGGGGCGAAGGCTTTGCTGCCGAAATATCGGATAATTGGCGCTATCGCCGTCTGAAGTATTAATTTTTCAGCGGCTCCCTCCGACGGTCGCCAATTAGCGGCCAACGGCAACTAACCGGGATTAATTCGCGCCTTTTTTCGAGAGAGTGCGCAGGGGCGGGTCTAGGAAGGGATCGTTGTGAAAGTGCCGGTTTTAATGAATAATGTTTGGTTATATGGAAAAAACTGATGTTTTTTTTTGGAATATAGTATTGTTTATAATAGTTGTGAAAAATTATAATAGGCAGAGGTGGGTTTAGAGTATGATCGTTTAAGATGTGCTTATTTTTTCAATTATAGTAATAAAAGTACTTGTGGAATTGTAAATTTAATGTTCATTTTTTTTATATGAGATAACGATCTCAGTGATGTTCTATATACCTATAGTTGACCATACCTTAGAAAACCGTGAAAATTATGGTTTGAAAAATGATAGTCTTTTAGAAAGGATGCGATAGATTTATTGTGTCTTTTCGAAAGATTATAATTTTTATTTATCCGTTTTATCCGTTTTTTTTAGGTAATGAACCATTACTTAATGTCTTTAACCTGATATTTCACTAGCAAAAAAAGTTTCAAAATCGGTCTCAAATGAATATTTTTTTATTACGATTTTTCATATTTAATAATTCGAATTATGACTTTGATGTAAAAATTATTAAATTAAAAATGCAATAAAAAAATAAAGTAAAATGTATATTTGTAAAATTACGTCATCAACAGTGATTATTGAGTTAATTGAAAAAAGGTAACCCTTTCTCGTTTTTTAGAACCCGCCTCTGTTCGCAGGGATGCGAGGGTGAAGGAAATCGCGGGACCTGTTGATTTGGTATTAATTCCAGGGTTTCCTTAATTAATTCCGAAACGGGGCCCACCCCTGCGATAACGAGGAAACGCGGACTAACGAACGGAAAATTCGATATCGGGAAAGCGGACTCTGTTCGACCTCCCCTCGAGTCCCATTAGCGGATGAAAAATAAAATTCAAAAAAAAAAATTCTATACTAGATTGTACAGGGGAGAGGTACATTAGATATAATTTATTAACGAAGAATGGAATAATAACGTTTTTGTGATGAAAATTTGAAATTTCGATTTTTTTCGTTCGTGTGGGTTCGTCTAGGGGATGATGCTATGGAAATTTAATTATATGTGGTCGCTTGGTAAATTTCCTGGAAGTGATTATATCTATTTATACTAGTTATATGTTGTTTGATTTATGAATGGTTTTAAAATTCTATTTAAAAAAATTATAAATAATTTTTTATTACAATATCAAATATTACCTTCAAAATAATAAAAATTTCTCAGAATTCATGATTATAAACAAAAAAGATTCTATTCATATTATATTATATCACAATATATTAAAAATCTATATTCAATCAAGTAAACGAAGAATTCAAACTAATTTAGTTGTTTATTTTATACGAAAGAAATATTAAAACTACGTTTATGTGCGAACGTATTTACATGAAAAATGAAGCTTAAATAAATAAAATTAGGTTGCGTTTGACATGTTGAATTGTGCACAGACACACACGTTATGTTGAAATTATTAATTTCTCATTCAAGCTATATATGGCGTATAAAAATAAAATAAACATACACAACGAATCATTCGTAAAGCAACAATATCAATAGAAAATCGTTCACACTGTAAGCCGAACAAACATCCAGTGAAATTTCTTTTGTATCGCGTCGTATTGTATCGTAAACTACTAGCCGAATTCGTGACTGAAAAAAGAGGAATGTAAACAGAAATAACCTAATTAATTTCAGGATGACTTCGATATCGATTATTCATTTGTATTTAACGCTTCGGCTCACGAACAAACGAATGCCGAAAAAGAAAAGTTGGTTAATTGCCGAGCGAACAGAAAAGTGTAAAGCTCGCGTGTCACCGGTGAAAAGCTCGCACTGAAACTTTTCCGAATGCGAAAATCGATTCCGCGTTTAATTAACCGACACCTCGTATACAATATATTGCTGGGGGGGATTCGATTGATTTCGTGATATGTTATATATTGTGTGAAAGCTCGATTAATTTCTATTCACGTATGTAAAAGTTTTGACTAGACTTTTACAAATATTTTTTATACATACAATCTTTAATTTTTTATGTACATACTTATAATATTTATTCGATAGATTGAGAATTAACTATTAATTCCTAGTTTTTAGATTTAAGTACAATTTCATGTACCAAAATATATCAATAATTGATTAATGAAAATAATCGATACTTTAACATCGTATATCTATCAGAATCTCCCCCATATCCATACCACACTTTCGACGCCATCGAAGAAGAACTCGTGTCACGTACACAGAACATACGCCATACAATATATCATATCCAACGATATTTACGTGTACGTGAAAAAAGCGGTCAAACGCAGGATAATCGGCGGTCTAGATAAGCATCTGGCGGGTATACGGTAATTTACCGCGGTAAATGTACCACATTACCACGTGTACATTACACAGTACACGTGTACGTATCTGCTTCGGTCGGGGTGTGTTTGTTTGTGTGTGTATGTGTACAAATTTCACGGGTAATTTGAATAAGTAAATCCGGTCCCATTACGGCGGCACGTAATGGCGTGGTAACAATGTATCATTTCGACGATAAACTGACCCGGCGAGCCTTCGCTATATTTATTTTTTGTGTGTTTTAGTTTCGGGGTCTTAATTTTTCGGGTTTATAAATGGCAACAGGTTAAATAACTGGAATTTGGTCGGTTTAATTTGAGTGCAATTTCGGGGGAGTGAAGTAAGGGCATGGTGATAAATGACGTGCATGATGTGTGAAATATTTTCATGCCGCTTTACTGCATAATTACTGAAGCGAATGAATGTTACAGATAATAGGATGCATGTATTTTCAGTTATTTATCTTATCGTTTGTCGTGTGTATGAATACGTTGAAATTTATAAATTAAGTTAAAAAAAAATTGACTGTTAAAAGTTGGTATAGTTACTATCTATCACGTATATAAAAATGGATGTTTGTTTGTATATTTGTATGTTATGTATTTGTGATATGTATATTTATTTTTTTGACGAGAAGGTTTCTGAATCATAAAAACAAAAAAAAAATACAGTACGAAGATTCGAAGATCTGTCGTTTGTTAAATTTAGTTGTCTTGATTACGAAATTCATTTAATCATATCAAGCTGTTATAATACAGACTGGCAAGACAATGTCTGTCGAGTTCAGCTAGTATAATAATATAATATTATATATTAAGCAATATTACATATTATTTACTTAATAAAAAACGCTTTGAAGTACATTTTATTAAAAAAAAATTGTGTAAATATGAAATTTAATTTCAAATGTATCAATTTCCACGAAAAAAAAAACCAATTACGAAAATAATCGATTCAACGTTCAATCCTTCGAAATTCACTTCGACTTCATTTGAAAATTTGAACTCCATCGAATAATAAGCTATCAAAACTTGTCAACAACGAACCCCAAGAACCAAACCGACAACGATCATCAACAAAACCCGGATTTCTCATCCCGAAAAAAAAATTTGCACCAAACTACAAACGAGCAACACAAACACCGAGTAACTCAATCTTCGCCGGAATAACCCATAACCCGCGACACCCACCCATCCACACACGCACCCCCAGCGCACCACCCTACCAAACAAACAGGTATAAACGCGAAAATTACAGAGGTGTGTTTCGGTTCGGGACCCGAAAGCGCCGGTTGCCGCGGCCACGCGAACGCCGGATATTAAATTGGTATCGCTTAATTACAATACACTTCCAGCGCGCGGCCGCGGAAGTTCGTGTTTGTATGGGGGAGTGTGTCGGGTTTCTTGTGTGTTTTGGGTAGTTGTGTGTGTGGTTGGGGGGTTTATGGTGAGTCGGGGATGTTTTTCGATCTGAAATATTGATTGTTGTTGTTTTTTTTTAAGTGTGAGAATTTTTTTCGTATGTCTCGAGTTTTTAGTGCCATCTATGTATCGTTTTTAAAAGTAAGCAGTAAAATCGAAGTATCGAGGCTTTGAGCTGCAATTTTTTTCGTTCCGTTTTCAGTTACGGTTCAAAAAAAATATATTTTTAGGATCGGTTCCGGTTTTCTGTTCGGCTCCAAATTTTCAAAATAAATGTACACATACAAAAACTGACTTTCTTAAAAATTCTAAAAAATATTTTATAAAATAACAATACTTCAAAATATTCGAATATTTTTATACTAAACCGGTATTTTTTCCGGTTTTCGGTTACGGTTCAGTTCGGGTTTTAAGTCCTGGAAAATATGTATAAAATTTAAATTTTTAAAGGGCCTCATTTTTTCGGCTCGTATACACTCCTGGTTAGTGTTTAAACATTAATACTGACGATTTATATAATATATTATTAAATTGTTCATATTTGTATTAAGTGGTCAGTAACCGATGATCGGTCATTACACAGGTGATCAATATTTGAAGTAAATAGTTAGTATTTAGATTGAATAGTATGTATTTATATTATACGGTATGTTCATTGATTGTTATGATCAGCAACAATATTTTTGACAGTACAGAAAAGCGACAACTTTTGCATTACAGATTTTTTTAAAGTATTGTTTATGCCCTGCTTATTACGTACAAAGCTCTGCATTACAGCTTTTATTCTTCAAATCCACCCTCTAAACATCAAATAAACCTTTTAAACTTATAATACAACTATCTGAAAATATTATAAAAACTGTTGCATAATAATCGATGAAATATTTACATATTTTTTTCGTTGATCACAAATATTTATTTTAAAATATATGAATGACTTAATAAAAACACTTTCAATATTCTCTAAATATATTAAAATCAATAAAATTTCAATGTTGACT
Organism: Hydropsyche betteni; assembly: GCA_028571205.2. NCBI lineage: Eukaryota > Metazoa > Arthropoda > Insecta > Trichoptera > Hydropsychidae > Hydropsyche > Hydropsyche betteni. Next base: position 488,624 of record JAOXNN020000012.1, read on the forward strand.
GATAAAAAAATATATCTCATATGACTTTACCATATAATATTTGTATAATTTGTTTTGTTATTTTATCGGGCGAAATTATTCGACATTCGTGTTAATTTATTAAAATAAAAAATGTTTCGTTTCGCAATCGAACAAATCGCACATACCAGTATTTGATTATGAACGCGTGAGTTATAGTCTCACGTACGAGCAATTCTAAATTATGACTACGGTATGTAAATGTTTGAATCAAACGTACAGTTAATTTATTTTACCAAAATGAAATTCTGTATACATGTAATCGACGTACCGAAAATTTAAATATACCAATCCCAAATACATTAAAAAATATATTTTATGTATTGTCCCTATATTGATACATCACCAACGACTATTTCTGAATTGAAATTATAATTTGTTTAAAATTGATAGTTAAATTTTGTAAAATAAATCAGTTTTTATCGATAATCAAAGTTGGGAAAAATTTCATGAGTTCAATATAATGATGTGACGTTATCGCAACAACGTGTCAATTAGCAAAGGATTGTTTTAATATTCATTATCTTATCTATTAAAGAAGAATTTAAAAAATTTACATATAAGATGAAAATAATACGATATCATGTGCATAATATTATATGAAAAAAAAAATTACGATTCAAATATAGAAAAATTAAATTATTCAAAAAAAAAAAAGACTTACACAACTCAATGCCTCACAGACGAATCGCGACAATTTTGGCGCCCTTTCTCGACGGCCCTCGACCCGCAGACCCTTTATTTTTATTTTCCATCCATTTTCATTTCACTTGGCGTAGGGCATAGCTTTTTTATTGCGTATTTGCGTGATTGCACCGCGTTATATGGAGAGCGGCGTATCGTCCAGGGGCGGGTTAGATTGTGGCCCGCACGCCACACAATAAATGAATAATTCGAAGGGCCAGAGTCTTTTTTCGATTTCGGTTTTGTTTTTCGTCGCTTTTTTTTAATTAAGCCCACCGCGCCTAATGCGTGTCGCTTTTCAATCCGGGCACAATGGGCTAGATCGTCCCGAAGATCGATGGTGTCGCCCTTATTTGGGTCAGTCTGTATATATATTTTTTAATGTTAATTTTTTCGACGGCTTTAGTAGGACACGGTTTTCCCCAGCGCTTTGTAAATTGTTAAAAGGTTCGTTTTTTATTTATTTTCGGTTGTATCGCACGTGCATACGTATCATGGGGTTGTAAATTCGGTGTGTGTTAAAACGAGCGATTTCCGGAAAAAGTCATCAATCATCACGGAAATTGATAATCAGTCAAAATGTACGAGCGATACGTATATAATTTGCTGTTATTTTTATTTCGGGTGATATATATTTAAAAAAAATTAAATCATGACGAAAAATCGTCACGTCGGTTTCGAAAAAAAAGTACTTTTTATAGAAGTTTCGGTTGGAAAAATCCGATTGTACTTGATATTTGAAAATTTCACTTTTGGAGTAGCGATGTAATTGATTACACGACTATGAAAAGGAAATGTGAGGGAAGTTTCTCTCGTGTTGATATGCTGATATTAATCACACATAAAAATATACGACATTTATTACGGCTTTTATATACATTTATTACTTCATTTCTACAGTTATTGTTATCGTAAAAGTTAAAAGAATTTTTTGACGTTTTATTTCAATAAAATCTCAGAAGCGCAGTTTTTCTCGAATTAAAAATTTAGTATACCTTTCGTAGCATTCTATGTAAATAGGAGCAGTAATACATTTTCATTTGGAATAGTAGATTTTTATTAACAGCACTAATTTATGATTAACGTCCGAAAGGAATGGGCCTGAATTAATTATTTAATTATTTATTGAATGGAAAAATCGAAGAAATATTCAGATGGAAGCATGACTAGAGGTGGCACTATGCGTTAAATATAAATTAAGCCATTGATTTATAACTGTTTGTCACGCGAAGATGTTACTATTTTAATGAGATTAATACTGAAAAAGTTCATTGAACCACTTTTAAAAATATTACATAATTCGCCGTTTTTTTCATGAAGATAAATTACGAATAATCGACCTACAAATTCCGAACGATAATTATCGCTGATTCATTAAAATTTCCCTTATCGAACCGATAATTCTTCGAGTTTGAAATTGCGATTAAGCACTCTCACACAATCATGAATAAAAACGAGAAAAACTCAAGTGCATTAATCAAACCAACCACACGTCAAGACCGAGAAATTGCAAACGCAAATAAAAATAAAACCTACATTAATAACTCGATAAAAATTAAAAAAAATACAACATACACGCGCAAAAAACTTCAAGCGAAAAAAATTGTCGAAAAAAATCAATTATTCAAATGAGCCGCGCGATTTTCTCGATTTTCGCGGGAAAATCGCGCCCGATAAAGCCGGACAAAAAACGAAACGGAGGCAAACAGAAAAAATAGTAGAAAAATAAATAAAAGTGCGACCCTCCCCCGTACCGACAGGGTTAATTACGGGCTCGGTCGGGGGTCCGGTCGCAGGGGTCGTAAACCGTCGGCGCGAACAAAAGGCCACTTCGCGGTTGAAAAAATTGTCCATATTTCTTTGTCGGTGACATGCAATGTTCGCATATTGATGCAGTTCGCTTTCAGCTGAAATGCGGTTGTGTGTTTTCAGATTTCGGCCGTTGACGGTTTTCGTATTTCGATTTGATTTAAATGCTTTATGAAATCAAAATTTTATTCAAAAAATAATTGAATTTGCATTATGATATTTGCACGTATTATATATTTTTCTTTAATAAATTTCTATATAAAACGTTGAAATGTTTAAAGAAACTAACTGAAAAATAGATGAAAATTTTTATGCATCAATGAAAATTATAAATAAATGACTTCATTTTTTCAATTTTGTCGATTTCCATTATTCTTTAAAGTAAAGCAACTATGATACGATTAGCGATAAGACGAATGACTGTTTGGCAAAAGAAATTTCAGTTCAGATTTAGTTTCTTATGAAACGTTCTAATAGTCTTAAAAGTATCGTAATGTTTTTGTATTACTTGGATATATGGTGCAAATCATGCGAAATTTTGGCTTATTATTATTAGAAATCATTCATTAATTTTTTCATATCATGAAACAAAATTTATTTATTTTCAATCCAAGTTTAAAAAGATATTTTTGATAATGATATTTTATAATATAATATATTATATGTATAGCTATATAGCTGATTTTTTTCTATTTAAAGTGTTCAAAATTATTAAAGTGGCTTGTCAACGTGAACAATTATCAAATCTTGGTTGCTGTGATTAATGTATCAATGTTATTAACATATTTTTTTAGTTAAACTTCATGAAAAAACAGGAAATTGATTTTTTATTGTCATTGAACCTGTATATAATATTTTATTACCCAAATACAAATTAAGAGTCAAATAACTTGAAAAAAAAATTCCAATCACTTTTGACCCGTTTTTTATTTAGTAAATTTGAGAATAGCACATTTATCACTTTCAATTCATTATAAATTTTTAATACATTCGACGTTATCTTTAACTTTAAAGATAAAAATCAAAATCGAAATTTATTTTCGGTACGATAATACAACAGGTTTTTCCAATGCGTTATAGTTAACACAAAACAATAGAAGAAAGAAAAAACCGTTGGATTAGAATACATTTAGGATCAAAATACGAATAATGGAATATTACAAAAAAATAAGTAACTCTTTGTGATGTCAAAAAAT
>JAOXNN020000012.1:495353-509247 GCA_028571205.2 Hydropsyche betteni
AAAAAATATTTATATATAAAACATCGAGAAACAGATGTTTCCCTCTAGGAAAATGTTTTGGTGCAACAGAGGTGCATGGTGTCTTTTGATTTTAACAATCATAGCATTTCTTATAGAAGGTAATTTTTTTTATAAATATTTTCGAATTATTTCATCGTTTAAATCGTTATAACAATTTTTTAAATATTTTCAGATATTGCTGGAAGTTGGGAAGAATGGTGGACTTACGATGGCATATCAGGTTTATATAACACCATATTTCCAACTATTCAAAACTAAAATTAAGATTTTATTTATCTCACAATCATAAAATTAACGTTTCAAATTAAAAAAATAATAACAAATTCACTAAAACCAAACACAATCGCATCAATACGCCATACATTTTAACGGCTTCGCTAATCCGACTAGCATATTCGTAATATGGACTAAATCGAACCATCTAGAACCATCTCTATCGCTCAATTAATGAAACCATAATCTTTGATTAACGATCCGAAGAAAACCGGATCGCCCCCCTGGTCGCCATAAAATCGGTTATTATGCTGGACTTTATGGTTTTAATGCGGCACTTGCGCCATATCGAAACGGCGCGATAAAACCGACGAAGAAGTATACTTATATGCAATCACGCATAAAGTAATGATGATACAAAATTTAGTGGACGATTCTGAATGGTTGTTTACGTTTGGGTGGTGAAAAAGATTGAGAATTTTCGGTTTTGTTTTTGTGGAAAAATTTTTGTAAAGTCAGTCATCAATGACCGAAATTTTTTGTTCGTATATAATCAATATAAAATTTATTTATATATTTTTTTCAATATATTATTTGGTTTATTTGTAAGATCAATGTTTTGAAATTGAAAACTTGATTTTTTCATATTATAGTAAATAAAAGAGTCTCGTTTGAACCGCCCGCATTTGACATTCAATTGCATATGTACAAAACCTTTTGACCCTTTAAAGCCGCACGAACATTCAACCCGAACATAAAACATAATAATAAAACATGCTGATAAAGCGGAAGCATAAAAACAATTTTATTCCTTCACAGGTCCTGGTTTTTGGGGTTTGATAAACCCTCAATGGAACATGTGCAACAAAGGACGGAGACAGAGTCCGATCAACGTGGAACCGGAAAAGCTTCTGTTTGATCCAGGGTTGAGGAATCTGCACTTCGACAAGCACAAGGTGAAAATTTACAAATTTTACATCCTGTGAAATTCGAACCGTTTATAGAGTCTATTTCCAAATCCACCATCGGTCCTTGAACTGGGATCGTTGCACAAGTGGTAAATGCTATGTCCCAAAGGAATACATGTGCTACACTTGATCCCGTTTTAGTTCATATTCGAGTGAAATTCAAACGATTATTTTATTTGGATTCAGATGAAATTTTCCAATGTATTTTTGTTTTTTTTAGGTGAGTGGAACTCTTCACAACACTGGCCAATCGCTGATCTTCAGAGTCGACAAAGATTCGAAGCAGCACGTCAACATATCCGGAGGACCTTTGGCGTATAGATATCAGTTTGAAGAAATTTATATTCATTATGGAATGGAAAATCATCGAGGATCTGAACATCACATACAAGGATATTCATTCCCGGGAGAGGTGAGATAATTTTTTTATTTTATAATTAAAAAAACAACAATTTTCTCTGAAAATATTTCGGTTCACCACTACATTTCTATCATTCAATCGACACCGTAACAGATATTCAGACTGAAAAAAAATCTAAAAAAAAACGAATTCGAACGCGACAAGGTCGAAACGCACCCCGTATCGATTTTGTATGGAAAAACGTCCCTAGCTGGGGTCGAATAAATTTCGCCTGCTATCTGACCGACGATATTGTCACGATAGTCGACGGAGACATTAACCCGTACAAAGGGAAGGTGAATAATAAAATGCGCGTATATATTACATATAAATTTATGTATATTAGGTTTATGTACCAGAATATATGTCGGGGGTTGTAAACGTGAGTTTAACGCTTAATGGTTCGTCGTTAATACGCATTGAATTTGATGAAACGTATCGTAACTGTGTTAATCAAAATCTTTCCGATTGATTTCTGTTCTTCGCATCTAAAATCGGATTAAAAGTTCTATGCATTGAAATGAACGCATTATAAGCAATATAAGTAAATATAATAGTATTTTTTCGACTTTATTTCATCGTATCGGAAAACTTGTGCTATTTTTAGAACGTAATTTTTCGGAATCGATTGATTGAATAAAATTATACTGAAACGAATATTTATAGAAATTTTCGATCCAATTAACTTAATTAATTTATGAAAAATGCTTTTTTTTAACCGAATATGACTAGATCGAATAGTGCAATCAATGCGAAATCCGCCCCAAAAGTGCTTTAATCAAAGTTCAACTACAAATGGCCCACTTGGGGAGGTTTTGACCCTGCACCGATAATGAGTAATCGCTAATAGAGCGGAGAGATGGCTCGCACGCCAATTAATCTGATTGAGTCCGTTGACCGAAAGCTAAAAGCTGAAAGCTGAAAGCTTCTAAAGGCACACAAAGTTCGCGTATAATGTGCGGTACTTGTATGTGGGCAATGTGTGGTTTGTTCTAGGAAAAGTTTCCACTTCGAGGTTATTCAATAGTATATTGTTCAATTGAGTCAACGAGTGAAGTTTGAATGGTATTGTATGCATTAAACGATTAAAACATTAATTCTTTGAATTTTCTCATGGAAAATCAAAAAATATTATTTTAATACCTTTTCAAGAACCATCTTATGCTTAGTTTTGTGGCTTTGTATCACAAAAACGGTTATATTCACTATCATTCTTTCAAATCCTATATCAATTATTAGCAACAATTAACATTATTATACCCAATTCTCTTTTTAGAATCAACAGTGACCATATAAAAATTGGAGATAGGTTCCATCGGTATATTTGGATAAAACTTCCATCCATATAAACCGCCAAAATATCGCCATGTGAAATCATCGAAAAATATAATTTTTTATTAAATAATTTTAATTTTATACTGGCTTGCTTTGGATCTTATAATTATGGAATACAATACTTTTTTATAAGTGAAAAATAATTGGGTTTTCTTCGAACCGTGTTATTTTGAAACCGTCTAAAAAGAAAATCGGGTATATTTGGATTCGAACAAATTAAAAAGTTTATACACGCTAAACATCCTCCATTAGAACGCCAGATTACACCATCCCGTTCCCGTTTAACGGCATAATTTCCTAGTCGGGAACGTTTCGTCGTTAAACCGCGGAAGGAGCCCAGCCGACGCTCTCTTGCCGGATATTACGTTAAAAATGCACCGCGAAAAGGAGACAACCGTGTCCTTTGAAGACGGCATGCCTGCGGTGGTTATATTCCGAAATATAAAACGTAAGTGTGTGGAAATGCGCTCGATCGACGCCGGTGATGTATGAGTTTTCCATTAGAGTCGGCTTCGAAAGGAAATGCACTCTTGTCGGGGTGCCGGTGTTGAATTTGCCTCTCTTGAGGTTGTCGAGTGTGTTCGAGGACTAGGAATACGATAGGGATTGGTTTCGGTGTGTTTAAATAGGGATTCATGTATGTGGGAGATTGGTCTGTTTGTTATATGGTATAATGAAGTCAGATTTTCTACAAGTACTGTTTAGATTATGAAAAATTCGTGTTATTTTGAATTTGAGCTTATCTATATGTCGAAAATGTATGGTTCGTCAAATTTATAAATTAAACTGTGCAAATAAGCTCAATTCGAGATAGAGTGGTAACGTTATGAATTTATCACGTGCGAGGTGTTTCACACATTCGCGAACCTTGCTCGACTTTCCCGGATGCACATTTTGCGCATGTACGAACACTATTTTAGCATGTGAATGTTGTATTTGTATATATTTCAGTGACGGGAATATTATTTTATGTAAGTTTATTTCTAAATAATTTTCTTATGGAATGAGATTTTTCCGATACCATTAAAAGTTCAAACATATTTTCTTCATTACATGTGAAAAGGTAATAAGCAACTCTTAAATAGTTTAAAACCAAAAAACATGTCTTTTCAAATTCTTTTTATTTTACATCTGAATACTAATCATACTATATATTTTTAGATTTCATAGATAAATTGAAATTGATACGTTTACAAATATAAAATCATTTTCATTATCAAATTCTAGTCTTTTTCTTTTTTTTTGTATTAAACACATATAACTTCTTCGCAGTTATAATTTTTTATTGACGACAAAACAAATAATTAAATGAAAAGCATAATCTACACCACTGCTCCATACACATACGAAATTTAACACCTAATACCCCAAAGACGAATCTGACTCGTATCTATAACACAGCCTGCAATCGCAGTCTGGCCCGAGCGGATACGTACTTGCACATGCGTTTTGCACCATTGCAAGTGTACGTACAATTTACACACACACCCAACATATGTATATGGATATATTCGGAGAACGTTGGTGATATGCATACGTCTGTCTGGTGCCCAGTTACAGCGTTATCACATAAAGCCGGGGCTATTAGCAAGAGCCGAGTCGAACATGGGTCGTTTCTGGGATAAAATTTGAATTTGTGATACTCTTTATAGTTGCCGAACTTGTTATTTTTAATTAAATTTTTAAATGAATTTGACTGTGTTGCTTTATTTTATTAGATTCGTTAGTATGGTAGTGGTTTATTTAATCTTAATATTAAAAAATTGATTGAAAGTAATTTGGATGTTGATTAAATATATTCGAATATTGAAAAATACGTTAAGTGAAATCTTAAAATAAAATTGTATAAAAAAATTTAATTATAATGTCAAATATGATCAAATATTTGTTCAAAAAAAATCTATACGGTTCAAAAATGTATGAATTTTAAAAATCCGGATACTCTTCTTTCGCTCGATTGATTACTGCACCACGCGGAAAATCCTTTGAACGAGAGTTTTCCGCATCCAATCTTCGAACGGTATCGAATTTCCTGCAAGATTTTCCTCACATAACCAAAAAAAAAAATCGAAAACTGCATCCACACTCGACAAAACCGAAATCAAACACCGCCGAAACGACTTTCCTTACGCATCGGGGATTTTCGCGCAAAGTTTCCCCAACGAAAATCCCTTTCGTCACGCCGTCCGGGATCATCAATTATATTTCGGACACGTCTCCCGGGCTGGGCTTTTCCCCTCGGCGGGCTGGAAAAACATTTTCCCTCTTTCGAGGAGACAACATCGGCTTTTTGTTCGCGTCTCGGAAAACTTATAATTAACCAAGTTGTACCGGGCGCGGATAGACGTCGCTCTTTCTTCTACCTGAGAGGCTGCGCCGTCGGCATTTGCCTCGTTAAAGTCGAATCTCGGATGTATTATGCCGTGTTTCGTGTTATGATATAATTATTATGGTTGTGGTCGATCCGGAAAATGAAGTTTAGTCGGTTTAAGTGGGATTAAAAATAGTTTTATGAGAGAATCGATTGATCGAAATCGTTTAAAGTGAAGTTTTAGTATTTTTTTTACTTTGTGATGAAATGTTTTTATATATGTGTAGAGGTCTGACTTTGTCAATAATTAATTTTTGACCCTTCTGATGCCCAAGGGGGGTCGTCGAAACGGTGCACGTCTGACGTTTTGTGTCTCGAAAATCCCACAGGACACCGTCGAGGATCATTCAATTACATTACACGGGCCACGGTGATATTTTCGTTTTATTTTCGACGTAAAGTGTATTAGATCATTTCTGTAATATTATTTGGATGTTGTTTTTTTAAAGTCTAGACATTTGATTATAAATTAATGTTGGAATTTGTTTGGTGTATTATTAATTTCATTGGAAATTTTCGACAAATATATATTCAATTTGACTGATGAATAGACGATATTGAAAACAACGATTCATTTACCCTTTTATAAAACCAGATATGATAAAATTCGTATAAATTCAATAAACAACATAGTTAACTATCATTTAATTGATTCGTTAAATCTTAATTAATTCAATTGTGATACTATTCAATTTAATAACCATTAAAAACAAACAAATTATCAAAATTTCGTATTTGTCAAAATCAACGGAAATTCCTCGTTCAAAACTATCCAAAAACCTTCGATAATCAATCCCATCCACACCATACAACCCAAAATCAAAACCCAATCATACATACATCCATTCCAACACAACACAGCACACACATCATAGAATATGCATCGAATCAATCCGGCGCAACGTCGTCGAGCATATCCGATAAATTACGCACGCGTTCCTTCCTCGGCAAATGCACACTGCTCCGACATGCGAGGGAGGGTTGTTCGTCTCGGAGGCTTCTCGGGACTTTCATGGACCGAAGACCTCGTCCACCCCCCGAGAAATCTGCTCAAATAGACTATAAGCACCGTATTTCATGCATAATCAAGCGAAAGAGTGCCGCTTTGTGGGCGGATCGAACTGCGATGGAATGAATGTCGAGCGGAAAAATATGGTGTCCGTATCGATTTTTCGGGATGTGGATGTGCTTTTTTTGTCGTTGGAGGAATTGTTTTTATTTTGGATTGGAAATGGAATTTTGGGTCGTGAGGGTACAATGATATAATAATGAATATGTTATTTTGTCGAATCGGAAATATCAGAGTGAAATAAAGTCGCGCAATCACATACGATCATAAATCATAAGTTTCTTTTGAATAAAATTTTCTTGTGATCGATGATCGCTCAAGAAACAAATTCGAATATGTATAAAAGCTGCACTAGAATTTTTAAAGATAATATTCATTTTTGAATCGAAATGTTTTCAAATCAAGACTGATTTTTACTAACCGATAATTTTGACTTAATATTATAAAATTATATTACGAATAACAAACTTGTTAATTATGACTGAAATTCTAATTTTAATTTAAAATCACATCACTATTATAGTATCTATTTTCTAACAAATTAAAACTATCAATAAAGCATTTACGCTAAAAACAATAACATAATGCTAACAGAATATTATTAATTATCTATGGAATGCACAAATGACCATCACATATACACGATAATATATGCGAAATTGAACATTCACCTTAACCCTAATATCCATCACATCTGCACCATTCCCATTTAATTAAATCAAATCCTGTTTCACATACGATGCATCACTTTGTATGAACCGCAAATAATTACATTACCCCTAAATCTAATCTTCCGACTTCTCCGAAAGCCTCGCCTACCAAAAAGACCCATCAAACCGGCGAAAAGTCTGAGCTCTCTCTCGTGGAAATTCGACTCATTTTCGCCGAATTTAACCCCCAAACCACGGATTTTCACCGGAAAAGTATAGGAAGACTATAGATGCCCATGCTTTGGGTCGAAACTCGATCGGTCAAGTCATAAATAATTCAGCAGGCGTTGGAGAGATCGGTAAACGAAGGCCGGTCGAAGAGACGGTCCCAGACTTCGGTGTGGAGAAGGATAATGCTGAACAGTTGATCGGTGTGTTTGTGTGTGAGTAAGCAGTGGGGAAGAGGTTTTTGAAAAACTGACTTCCAGTGAAAATCGTTCGTTTAGGTGGAAAGTTTAGACGAGTTTTTCCAGCTGAGGCTGTTGCGAGTTTCGTCGAAAGAAGCGTGCTTCTATACGTAGTGATCTTGTATGTTGAAATATTGATTGTTTTTTTTTTATTTATTTGATTTTTTTAATATTTATATTACACATAAGAAAAAAAATCCTTTGAATAAAGAAAAAAAACGAAAACTGAAAATAAAAAAAATTATCCGGAATATTTGAATTTTTTAAAATATTTTTACAAAATACGGGAAAATTCACAAGAAAATTCTTGGCAAATATGTCGACTATGTTTTGCGTTTTTTATTTCGGTACAAAAGAGTGGTTTTAAAGTCAGAAAACGGAAAAGTTCCGGGCGCGAAAAGCGAATGGTAATGTAAGCAATATCTCTTTTCCCTTGGGGAGGACGCCTTGCGAAACACTTTTCGCGACTCCTTTGACCTGTTGGGTTTTTCCGCTTTAGTTTTTTGTTTCACGGATTTGCGTGTGATCAGATTAGAAATTCTATTGTGTGTTTCGTGAGTCGGCTAAAAGAATCTTTAATAAAATTAGAGAAACGGAAAATAATAAATTTGAATGTATTCCGTAAAATTTAAATGTGTAATTGTTGAATTTTAATGCGATGCATTTTTGTAATATTAATATGGAGTTAATTTACTGGAAACTCTTAAATCATTTCAGCAAAATTCATGCTAGTTTCTTGAATAAACAAAATTTTATAAATTAAAAATGTTTATACAGAGGGCTGCATGTTGTGGAGGCAAATTAACATATCGCCTACGGCCTACAAGCCATTAAATTATTCATGAATATCTTCTAACAGACGATTCGATCTAACGAAAATGAAAAAATCGGGTGTGGTTTGCATAAGATTGCTCTTGAATTTTTCACAAAACATTTAAGTGAACGCGATGCTAATTTATTAAAATGAAGCTATTAAAAAAATTTCATTACCTATTCAAAATAAAAACTGTTTTATTTTCAAGCAGGATTATTACAAAAATAGAAATTACCAAAGCACTCTAATTTTTTTTTCAAAATAATAATTCAACCTTTTTCAATTGAAACAATTTACATAGGAGACTTATAAATTCTTCGAGTACTTCACTTTAACGATATCTTTCCATTTTTAATGGGTAAACAAGTCTGTCGAATATCTTGAAAAGATCGTTACTTCCATCCATAATGTTGTTTGTTTGAAAAACTGATTCAAAAACAAAGAAACCAATAAGAAATATGTAAGGAATCGTTGAAATATTCAACAGCAATCCGATTCGAAATGTTCGTTTTTTTCATACTCACCGACTCGAATGCAAAACAGGGTATATTCTTAAACGTGTATATCGTAAAGCGCATAATTTTTACTTCAGGTAAATCGTAAAATGTAAAAAACCTTCATCAAATGACGAATATTATAATAATGTAAAAAAATCTCAGATCACTAAAAGGTAACGATCCCATATACAATTTATAGGGCGACCTGAAACGGTTGATGAAATCTGATGGATTATCGAAAATATACATACTTGGATATATTAAGTAGATATTTTTTAGAGTATTTATAATTTTATAAATCATCATGTTTTCTTACAATTTTTACCGTTCAAATTCAACGTTTCAAATTTCAAATTCAACATTTTACACTTCAAATTCAATAAATCAACAAGTATTCAAAACATGCCCCCCACATTTTGAAATTGGGCCTATGGCTAGAAAATGCATATCGGTGCCGTGATTTATAGTAAAAAATTTCATTGATTACTGTGACAACAGTATTAACAATATTTTCCTATAAAACGTAGAATTCGAAGTTTGAAAACTGTACGATTTTTTCATTATGTATACAAATGAAATACGATATTCGATGTCGTTTAAAAATATCTTTCTAATAACACCAAACTATTAAACGTTTATAATCAAGGATAAACCCCCATTCCAACAAAAGTATTTATAGTTTCAAAACAAATTTAAATAATTCTTTCAAAAAACACCAACATCCTCAACAGCCTGTATCCCGCGCATTAGATAAGATACGCGCGCGAAATTTTTCGATTCACCCATCGTAAAGATACGCAATGAAACTCGTATATTGAAAATTTTATAGATTTTTTCCCGCGCCACGCAAATGCGAGATAAGACACCCGAATATGAACATAACAATGAACCCCATCGACCGTTTTATTATCCCTCGCGCGTAACACTCGAGATTTTAACGGGCGAAATTCGGCGATTCGCCATTTCGAATTCCTCGAAGGCCGTGTCGGGGGCAGGTTGTTGACGGCTTTTGTCAATAAATAATACATCATCGATAGTGACAAGTCCAATCAAGGGTGACCGGTTCCATTATCCTGTCGGCGGGCTATTGAGCGTGACATGACGCGTCTCGGACACTAGATGGATGATGTGTGTTGTGTGTTCGGTCCGTGGTACGTGTTTCGGTGTGGAGTGTACTGAAAATTTTGTGTTTTCTTTGCAGATTCAGTTGTATGGATTCAATAAGGAGCTTTATCATAATATGTCCGAAGCGCAACATAAGTCTCAAGGAATCGTCGGGATATCGCTAATGGTTCAGGTAAATTTGTTTGTCATCGAAAAAACGTATTAATTAAAATATTATTGTGTCATTTTTCAACTTTCAGATATCTTTATGAAATATCCGTCCCTTATCTAAAAATAATCTAATTTTCAATCTTTTGAATATATTAACTTTTGTTCAGAATACGAAAATTGGCATGTATAAGTATTTTTTGTGGAGAATGTTTTTAGCAACATTAAAATAGGATGACCATATTTCCCTGAACCCAAAACGGGATGGTCCGCAAAAAAAATGTTCTTCCACCTATATAAAAAAAAATTTTTTTTGTCGAGAAGGTTTTCGTATCATTAAAATAGGGTGACCATATTTCCCAGAACCCAAAACGGGACGGTCCCCAAAAATTAAATTAAAAAATAATTTGATTTAAAATTTAAGTCAATTATACTTCCCTATAGTTAAATTTGCAGTCTAAAAACTATTGAGCTATGATATATTTAAAAAATAAAATTGTACAAATAATTTCAAATATTAAAATTAAAATGAGTATTTTTAAATTTAATATGTAAAATAATGTTATTACAATAATTGAATATACATTTAATTTCAGATAGGAGATACGCTGAATCCTGAACTGAGGATCATCACGAGTACATTCCACAAAGTCCTCTATAGAGGTACGTTGATACAAAAACCGAAAAAAATAAATACAAAACAGAATCACAAAGAGCAACGGAGCACGCCAAAAAAAGCGCTCGGGGTTGTTTAGCCGAAACGTAATTATAGCGTTCTTTATAATATCACATTATAGCGCAAAAGAAATTACGAGAGCGAGTTTGAAAAGTCATCAAAGAAAATTTCAGGTTAATTCCGAAGCGTTTTTCCGGCGCAACAAAGTGTTTTGCGACGGAACATTCCTACAGCTCGAAGTAATTAAAAGTTCAACTCGAAAAAACCTCCCCCTAGTTCGTTCGAGTTCTCCTTTCTTTGCCTCTATATTTCTCTTGGTGCATTTTTTTTGCATTTTATTCACCCGCCCATTTTAATTTCGACGTCCATTGAAAAACTTGTGTGCAGTTTTGCGTTTCGCTGGATACTAATAAATAATGTTTGTAAGTGTTTTTGCGCACCGATTCGTGGCGATAAGTAGGAAAAGTGGATTGAAGTTTTCTATTGAAGTGGATGAAATTTCTGTGTTTTTATTGTAATTTTATTAAAGCATGGGTATAATGAGAGTTTGTACAAAGTTGAAACTGTTTGATGTGAATGATTAAAGATTAAGTTTGAGTATTATTTTTTTAATGTAATTTATTATATTTTTGTATGAAATTTTTATGTAAAAGTATTTGTTAAAAGGAATATAATGAACCCACAATTGTTGAAATTCAAATCGCATTAGTTTGTTGAACACAAATGATTTCATAACAAAAATATTTCCGTAATGAAGAAAATCCGCTTTTCCGTTTCAATACACTCGTTTGCGTTATACGACTTATTTTAACCTCGAGTGGCTTTTCTCAACATAAAAATACACAATCGAAATATAATACTTATTTTTTTACAATCACTTTTTTTTTTTACTTTTTATCAATTATGATGATTGCGTTCGCCGAAGTTTCATACGCCACGCGAACCACCGAAGTATGAATAATACACGTGCGCGTATCAAAATTCACAGAGGCGAGTTTTAATCGAAAAACAAATCCATTATTCAACGCACATTGCATTTTATCGCGCAATTTAATTCGAATCGTGCTTGCATCCCGGCGCAGTGCGAAATCTAATCAGAGTTAGTACATTACGGAGCATTTTTCGACGAACTCCTCTCCCCAATATTGACACAAAACATTACTGACCGTCTTCTTTGGTCTTAGGTGGAAACACACCCATCAAGCACTTGTCCCTGAGCGCTCTCTTGCCCGACACGGACCACTTCATCACGTACGAGGGAAGCACCACCCACCCTGGCTGCTGGGAGACGACCGTTTGGATCATCCTCAACAAGCCTATCTACATTACTAAGCAGGAGGTGAGGCCGTAGGATAACAAGGCCCGATCGGTTTCGAGGATCTGTGTTAATGTTTTTCGTGTGATGTTCAGATGTACGCGCTGAGGAGGCTCATGCAAGGGACTGAGGAGACGCCCAAGGCTCCGTTGGGGTACAATGCGCGCCCTTTACAACCTTTGCATCATCGCACCGTCCGGACGAATATCGATTTTCAGAATCAGCAGGTATTTTTTTTATATTTTAATTCGTTGTACAAAAATATTGGTCTTTGATTCAAGATGTCTTGGATGTGAAGAACCTTCTGATAAGCAGGGATTAAAACAATATAAAAAGAAAATTAACAACATATTATATAATATATGTATATGTTATAGTCCGATTCTAACGCTAGGCCGTTTCTAACACTTATATCTGCCATATTGAGCTTTATGTACAACGATTTTAGGCTGATGAATATAATAATATGCACTTATGACGTTTTGGTTTATGGATGTCGTGTTTGTGAGTGCATGCGCAGTTTTAGTAGACCTTTGATAGTTTTCCAAACGTCAAAATCGTATCATTGACATGCGTTGTTTATGGATATTTTTTCTTAATCAAAATATGTTTCCGACGTTTTTTCATTATCGTTAGTAATTTCACATGTGATCATCGATTGTACGAAATGTCAAACGTGCGGACCCAATCTCACATATTAATGGCTTTTAACGCTGCTCAGACCCAGAACGTTACATAAACGCGTATCCACGGATTTAAATATTAGCGTTAAGTCCTACGTCATAAAGCATAATATTGTATACTAGCGGTTTTTGACGCTAGAATCGGCCTAAGTTAGAAACAGTCTATAACATATATATTAAAAATATTACGTGTGGCGATAGTTTATGAATTTGCTTATTAATATTTAATTACTTTTATCTATAATAATTGAATTCTCGTTACATTAGTTTTCATTTTTGATGTATCAATTTCCACTGACCATTGAAATTAAATGAGATATAATGCACTCAACAGATGAATAAGTAATCTGATTGTGTCAATGAAATCGAGTGGTTTTAAAATTTGAAAAAATATTTTTGATATGATATAGGAATAAATAGCTTAAAATTATATTAGATAATAGTATAATTCAAAAATGAATACATTTTTGTGTACTTATTTATGGATAGAATATTCATTCGGTATCTCGAAATTGAATTCGTTTGTAATGAGTGTCTCTAGGAAAAAAACAATTTAAATGAAATCTCAAATAGCTTTACCTATTTATCTCAAAAGAATGATTGAAAAAGTATACCAAAACTGTTCTGTTGAACAGGATGTAATCTAAGAACACGTCTCGTATCAATTACACTAATGAAACGTAAATAGCGACGACGACGTGTTTTCCTCTCGTTGTTTACCGATTGCGACGATTGATTCCGTATCGATGTCGTTTCCATTATACGTGAGTGTTTTTTGTATTAAACGATCCTTTGAACAAAACAATAACACTATTATCAAAAAAATTTCTCCTCCCGCAAACTAATAATTTACATTTCGAAATCGCCAGTTCAATCGTACAGCACTATTCAATAGAACTACGTTCCCGCATTGTCCTCGTCTACATCCGAACAGCGGCGACATACAAAACCCGGCCAAAGCCTCATTCGAAAAAAAATCAACGCTATTTTTTTAAAGCAAACAAACCAACAAAAACAGATCGACCCTTTGCGAGCGAAGGGCCGCGATATTCGTCCGGTCGCGTTCGTTTTCCGACAAATCCGGAATTAATTAACCGCGCTCGGTGCGAAATATCGCGGTGGCCGTTCGCATACATCACACCT
>JAOXNN020000012.1:521953-536174 GCA_028571205.2 Hydropsyche betteni
CCCCCCCCCCCCCCCCCCCCCCCCCCCCCCCCCCCCCCCCCCCCCCCCCCCCCAGACACGAAAATTGTGTTTTACCCTAAGCTTCATAAAAAAAACTAAGAATATTAAATGAAAGTTTTTTGAAATCATATCTAAAAATTCAAGCGCATTCAAAAATTTCACACGCGGGTCACACGCAAGTACCCCGCAGGTCACACGGTGACCCGCGGGCTACTCGTTCGCCATCGCTGTTGTAGGGGTAATGCCACAGACGTTATAAGGGGGATGTTATAGGGGGAATTACTGCATATTAAAAAAAAAATTCTAAAATACATCAGTATCATTAAAAAAACCAACTTCATTCCGACCATCACTGAATCAGACAAGTCTCTCCTACATACTGATAAACCACCCCATACACAAAACCCCACATTGACATTCATAAAAAAAATACCCATCCGATATTAATTCCACCTTTACAACCCGATCGATCGGCGTGCATCCAAATCGGGATGCACTCGAAGCGAATTCGAAGTTTTGACAGGCGGGAGGATTATCAGGCTGCGCCGAAGGTGGCCCCCTTCGAAGCCCACCAGGTCCAGGCTCGATCAATTATTTAAAGCCACAATACGCCGATGGGGTGGCCGCGACCCCGGCCCGCTAATATAGGGGATGATTGATAGAGACCCGGGGACTGCGCCGGTCCCCGAGCGGACCTGGGAAATTGCGCGGATTTTCCGTTTGTTTATTGTGTGGGTTTTGTTAATTTGGATTTTTTATGAGGAGTCGGTCGTTCGGATGATGGGGGTTTCGTGATGATTGATTGTGACGATTTGAGGTTGTGATGGTTTAAGTCTTGTTTTGTGTGTTGAAAGTTTATAAAAATCGTATTGCGAATTTATAAAGTGTGTATGATGTATTAATTTATAGTAAATGAGTTCAATGATAATGTATTTTAAAAGCCATTAATAATCATTACGGTCAAATAAGCACGATAATTTCATCAAAACGCCACACATAAAACACATTAACCCACAAAACAACTTTTAACCTTCAAAACTCCGACCACACCTTTATATACTATCGAATACGCGAATCATCACATAACGAAAATACAATCGGAAAATTGATTATCCATTTTCGGACTGTATATATTTATTTATTTACTCATTTTTCTCCCCGGGTAATTTATTTCCATTTTCGACTGACCTCAGTCCCTCCCTACAGAAAATAATAAAAAACCACATACAAATATACAGCCTTCGAAAGGGGACGGGTCCGTTTGACTTAAACGCGGAACCCACCTCTGTGAATCCGAAAAGCGTTCACGGTCCGAATGATAAAAATTGATTGATGGACTCCGGTTATTGATGGAGGCTTTATATAATGAAATATTTTCGTTTGGCTTCGACGCCGAATCGTATGAAAAAGGTTAACTGCTTCGGAAGCGGTGTGCATTACCGCTTTGTGGTTAGATTGTTAATATTTTTTTATTTAATAAATATGATTGATTTGATAAATGTGCCGTCATTTTTCAGTTTAAGCTATCCTGGATATTGATATGATCAATATTTATTCAATAAATACCCTGATTTAATTGCTCGTGTTTCTAAAAGAATGTTTTAATGGTTTCAATTTGTCTATATATTTGAAAATTTTCTTCTACTATGCTTTTCCACTATATGGATTTTTTGTTTTAGGTAGTTTTTAATTGAAAGCTGTCAAAAGTGAACTCTCGTCGAATCAGCGGATAGATCGTATCTATAAAATTAATGTTCTTTTTATCTGGATTGAAAATAAATTTTCGTAATTAATTTAAGCGTAGTTCGATACTAGATAAGACTATTTTGATGAACGAAAAATAATAGAACAGAAAATATATTGCTTTTTTTCTCCTTCTAAAACATTCAATACAAAACTTATTTTAAACTCGACTTCGATACAATATAATTAATGCACAAATTTAGACGAAACATAATAATCTATATAAATATAATAATTTCAAAATTTGCTCTCACCAATTAGTTTAAAACAAATTCAAACATTTCAATATTAAGTCGATCGAACCTAACATGCACGAATAACTAGACGTTATTTTAACTGTAAACAATAAAACTATTAATATACAAATCATATACTACAAATTTTTCAAAACTCGTACATTTTCCATCAACAATAAAAAAAAACCTTTCACGATACCGTTTCGTGCCGAAAAAGTTAATAAAATAAGGCGTAAGACTATCTTTCTCCGAAATCTGCCTAATTTGTTATAGTGAGAGCTCAGAGTTTAGATAAAAAAAGACTACAAAAACCCGAACCACCATAGAATTCGGTAAAATTTCCACGCGAATAAAAAAAAATATACACCTTCGTGATTATCTCTCCATCGTTATACGTTGAGCGAGTGCCTCTGATACTATAAACACGGAAAATTGATATTGATGAGCCCGCAGTGGCCGCAAACCGCACATTCAAACAACTGTCCCATTGTTTGAAAGCTTTTCTGTATTATTTATACATAAAATATATGTTTGTGGGCGAGCGGGAAAAAAAACTTTGCCGTTTCGTCCGCTGAATCGGTTTTGTAGTGGTGTTAGTGGAAAATCTGTTTCGATGTAATGTTTTGTTATAGAATTAAATGAAATTTTGTTTTTTGTGGTAGGACAATATTTTGTGGTTTTATAGTTTTGATAAAAATATGTTATTTTATTGAGTCTATTAGTTTTATTAAAATGACACGTTTTTTTTTTTCAAAATATGTTTTGGATCAAGAATAAAAATTCTTAAATCTATCATTCTACTAATATATAACTAATTATGTTTATTGTTGTTTTTAAGTGCTGCTTTACAGTTTTTTTATATTTAAAGTAATAATAAAATACTCTAAACATCAAAAAGTTACAAAAACACTAGTTTTCAACTATCACGAAATTAAATGAAATATAAAAAAATGATAATAAACGATTTTTTGAAAAAAAAATATTATTGAAAATTTTTTCTCATACAGTAGGTAAGTTTCATACGTGTATGACGATGATGCAATCAGAATATTAATAAATTCATATTGTATATGTCACAGTCCAAGTATATTTCAATTCTTGTATATTTGGATCGGTCTTCAATACACATTTTTGAGGTTTGAGTTGGGTTATTAGAGGTTGGGCTAGATTTTTTTAGGCAATTTCTTTTATTTTGATCAAATCTTTGGGTTGGATCAAATATATACAGACCAACAATATACATGGACTACAATAGACATATACGAAATATAAAAGTCTCATTGTCAGATATTCATCGAATAAATCGGCGTTTATTATACATTCGCAATTATAAAGAAAAAAGTTCATAATTTACCAAAACAATTCCATTATTTTCGAAAAAACAGACACGTTTCCGCAACCGTCTATTTAGAATTTCCCTCGCGCGCAAAAAATAAACAAAAGTCGATTTAAAAAGTTTCCCCGATTGATTGTTCCGTTAGCAAAGAAAGCAATCGCGGACTCGGCGCAAACGCCAAAAACAACATTTAATTGTTTTCCGATCATATTATATATATTATGGTGTATCTGCGGGTGATTTTTTCGCTCGGAAAACAGTTGTTTTCGGCACGATCGAGATTGAAAATATCGCGTGAAAGAACCGGCGCCGACCAATTCTGACAGTTTTGATCTTCCGGCAAATTCGCGGGCGCGTTCCGCTTTTTTGTTTGGCGGAAAAATTAACGCGATAACAATACGCTGAAATTAATTGAAAAACCACCCCCCGTTTGGACGGTGAATTTACAAGAAAATTAGCTGTGAACGAAGCGTTTTTTGTCGGGGTGTTTTGTTTATGAGCGAGGTGCTTGTTTTCGAAGAGCGTTTGTTTTTTTTTAATATAATTTTCGTTGAATGTGTATTTTGTTCAAATGGCTAATACTTATTACTTTTAAAAAGATAATTGAGGTGAATGATTTATTTATTGACTTTTTTCACTTTTAAAGTCAATTTATTTCGTTTGATCGAAATGCGAAACTTATTTTGTCCCATTGATATACTATTTATATCAAAATAAATAATCAATATTTTTTTATGACTTAAGTGTTTTAATGTACTGTATATATTATCCAATTAAATGCCATTATATCAATTATGTTTTAATCATTTTTTCTATGATTTTATTTAAGAAAAAAATATATCTTTTCTTCCATATATATATTACCGTATTACTCCAACACTGTTCGATTGGTATGTATATGTATTTTTTTGTGGAGAAGGTTTTCAGCAACCTTAAAATAGGGTGACCATATTTCACGGAACGCAAAACGGGACGGTCCGCAAAAAATGTTCCCCATCTATATAAAACAAATATTTTTTATTGGGAAGGTTTTTGTATCCAAAATAGGGTGACCATGTTTCCCAGAACCCAAAATGAGATAGTCCGCAAAAAAATGTTCCCCCAATAATAATACATGACAATACACGGCCTGCTTTGTGCTGTTGTTTTAATGAATTTAAATTTAAAAAAACAATAATTTCATTCAAAATCTAAGTCCCGAGCAACGCCAGGTACTACTGCCGTATTAAATAAAATAGGATGTGGCTGTTTGCAGATACTGTATCTGCAAATAGCTATTAATTCACAGATAACTTATCTGCAAATAGCCACATCCAATAATCAATTGAATTCATAATTTTTAAATCCAATAAATTCTGTCGAAATGAAATATGTTCGATTGAGGCATTAAGCTTCACGAAAAATTTTTTTTTTTTTCATTATAATTCTTCTTTCACTATAAAGTAGAAATTAACGATATTTTTTGGTCGAAAACTAAAAAATCATGCAAAAATAGCAAAAAAAATAAAATGCAAAAACAAAAACAGTAAAATGAATAAATATTTTCTGGAAACATCTCAGTAAATTATATTATATTATAATATTATACTATGACAGTTTACTTATGAATAGTAAAAAAGAAAACGTTTCAAATTACTTAAGCAACATTCAAACGTTTACCTCGTCAATATTTCGATTACAATTCATTTATAAATTTTATTTAACGTACATTTACTATGAATTTAAACTCGACTTACTTATATCAAATAATAATACTTTCAGAATAATAATACTAATACTCATTATTTCATCATTATTAATTTTATGAAAATTTCAAAAATCTACAATAAAAAATGAAATAAAAAAAAAAACACATCAACCTATAAAAATACCCACATTCGAAACAAAACGACCCATTATCAAAAAAACCATCATAACACAACACAGGCACAGTTTAATTAACGATTCCCCGTAAATCTGGTCGCTTTTGTATCTTGACCGCAATCAATTAACGTTTGATTAACGCTCCTAGTTTGCATCGCGCCGATAAATCGCAACATCGAATTTCGTTTAACCCTTTAACTGCCTGCGATGACACAGCCGCATCAGTGCTGATGCGGCCATGCTCGTTCGGCCGGAAGTGAACGTGTTGGAATTGGGACGTTGAGAGATTTCAGGCTGTTGTGTGGTTAGGGGTTGGAGTTTCGGGGGTTTGGGTGTTTAGGTTTGAGAGAAATTCGGTTTTTGATCTGTTAAATTGTTTAGAATTTATTTTTAGATGGATGAGGTTCTTAAAAAGTTTATAGATGTTCAAAATGAATATATGATGATTTCAATATTAAAAAAGATTAGATAATGAAGATTCTTGAGAGGATGTATGTGTGTAGTGAAAAAAAAATGGGAGGCTTGAATTTCTTGCTATTATGAAATTTTCAGTGCTGCAAAAAGATACATTACTTTTCTTCTGAAGTTCTACAACTTAAACGTCCCATTAGCTCCATCTGCTTCATGGTTTTCCGCTTCAATTTTCACTTCTGCGGGTTTTCCCTCATCGGTTTCGAACTTTTGTCCAGACGTTAATATTTTCAAGACTTGTTAGAGGCTTTGTATTAATAATAATAGAACAATTTCACGTAATTGTTAAATCTTAGTTTCCACTTGATATAACATCACAAGAGCATTCCAAATACACACCATACAAAATAATTAATCATAAAATTATTTCAATTCGACAAAACCATTCATTTTCGCTCTTTACGCGAAAACCCCCATAAATCAACTACGACGAATCGATTCATGCATTTATGCTAATGAAATCGCACCCATTAATTCCCGTCCTATCTTACAACCCGTTACAAATTCAAACATGGATTGACAAAGCCTGAAAACCGCCCATTTTTTCCTTCATAATTTTTCAGCACAAAAAAGGGACAAGGGTCGTCTCATCGCCATGTGGCGATAAGTATCATAACTTGTCGACACGGCGACTTTCCCGGCCATCGGATCGCGTGGACGCGAAAAACTGCGGATTTGTCATTCGCATATATCGCAATGTATATTGTACAGTATATATAATATGCGTTATATGTTCGGCAATATATTTCGCATTATGAAATAGTGGGTGGGAAAGTGTCAGCGTCGTGTCAGCGGGCAGGACGTGACTAGTACCTCCGCCCCCGAGGACGTTGCGTTGTCTGTCCCGTTTCCAAGTTGGAAAAGGCGACAAATTGAAAAAATAGAGCGTTTTCAGACAGTGCTGAAGAGGGCAAAACGAGAGGAAGGAATATAAATTATTTTCGTTTCCTGAATCCGAACGCAACACGCGAACCAAGTATAAAACGGTGATAGTGCGTCGTTCGTGAAAATATGGAGGTTTATTTATAGATTTTTTTTTGTGTTTACGGGTGTTTTGTTTTTCATGAAAAATGTGATGGTCATATTTTTGAATAGATTACGTGTTTTTTTGCAAAATTTATGCATTTAAAAATGTATGTTATATATATTTTAATAATGTGAAATTCGTTTTCATTCTAAATTTTTTATGTGAAATTCTCGTATTCTTCAATAATATATTATGTTCTGAAAATTTAAAATAAAAAAAATTACATAATTTTTTGATTTATATTTTACAAATTTAATTTCCCTCCAATAGAAATTCATGTACAGATTTCACACTCCAAATTCAACCTTTTAAACATTGTCATAAAAATACGGTCATAATATAATATATTGGTCTTAATTATACATTCCAATGGTTGAATTTGATTTCAAAAGATATAAAACCTATAAATATTAATCTTCACTATATTTTATCAAATAATTATCATTTTCCCCAACCCTTCTCCCTAACAACCATAAAACTACATATACGTATACGAAATATTTTTATGACGCTGTAAAATCTCCGAACGACTCGCCGACCCACAGCCTAATGATTTTCCGATAAAGAACCACCACTGTACCCAGCCTCGTTTCCTCAAGAACCTGAAACCGACGAAAGGAAACTCCGGACTAGATACGTGGAAGACGACATCCAGTGGAAGAGGAACCACCCGCGGCGGAACACTTCACTTGTTGACAAATGAAGAGGGATTCACGAAAAATGGTCTGTCACGTCTTCTTTACCGGCAGGACGATCAAGTGTAAACTTCGAAGCCCCCCCCCCCCCCTAGACCCGTTCCAGGCTTTGAAGTTGCTCCTGGGAAGCCTTCGGGATCGGGGGTGGGTTTGGACTATTTATCACGCCTTTTATTGCTGGATCTCTAAGTAAAACGGTGCTGACCCAAGCCAATAGTCGAACGCTTCTCGCTTTCGATACCATCTATCAAGTGATAGTTGAGATTCTACGGAAATTTTAGTTTTTTTTTTTTTATATAAATGCTGCTTGAATGATATAAGTATAGTACATTTAAATCAACAATAGAATTGCATTAATTTTTCAAAGTATTAAATTTTTATGATTCATATAATATTGAACCTAACAATAAAATTATTACAAAAAATTTTTTTTTAACCAAAAGTCAAATCATGTTCTAGCATAAACATCTCGAAACATCAAGAGTCGTAAAACAAAATTATCCAAACACAAACCGTTCCGACGTAACGAAATCCATTAGACCGCGGAGCTTTTTCGTCCCCCGACTACTCACTTCCGCGAATATATTTTTTATTCAACCCCCGAAGACCGAGCGAGCGTTGACAGCGCTGAAAGCTTCTGATTTTGTTTGTTCGGTGGTTATTAAAACTTTAAATTGGGGGCAGGACGAGTGGAAAGTAGTTCTTTTTTCTTGCACCCTCAGTCTTATTATTTCGACGCGGACCGTACAAATTCTCACCTCTTTCATTATCATATTTTGTGCCCGTCCTCAAAAAGGGAGGGTGTTTAATTCGTTCTTGCTGAAAAGTTTTCCAAGAAATGTTTATTCATATCGCACAAGGATTCAGAAATCGGGAATAAGCTGTTTTTGTTTGGGTAATTTTGAATATTTGAACAATACACTATTTTCATTCAACAAATTAATGCAGTTTTCTGATGTATTTTGTCGTTTTTTTGTATATTATAATAAATTTTATAGATGTTTAATCATCATTTAATTTTTATTTATGAAAATACTTTTATTTTTTAAATAAATAGTTATATTCGCTAATTTTAATTGCGAAACTTTTATATACCGTTTAAGGCAAGCTTACATGTATATATCAAAGTTATTAATATTTTCTTCGTTTGACCCAATTTTCAATACACATACACAAAATACATAATTTTTCACAAAATTAAATAGTCAAAACATCCAAGAATAACAAAACTCAACAAAAACTATAACCATCCGAAGATGATCCGCAGAATACGGCCAAAGTTCAGCAAACACACACACCTTCTTTTTTCATCTCAGAAATCGCATTCGGACATCTTTATTACGATGGTACTTTTGGATGGAAACTCGTCGTTGGCAAAGACCCGTTTTGCTTGTCTTTCTTCGACTTAGAGAGCGTCTTGCGCCTCATTAAGGCTGCTGGCCCGAACGTCTCATTTCGTACAGTCGACCGAAGCGAAACTGCACCGAAACTCGACTAAGAAGCCTTCCGTTTGCGGAACTTTGCATAGTAGTTCGTGTGAAATTGGTGTTTTGGCTTTCGAATGTTGTTAAGGATCGAATTGGTATTCAAAATTTAATGATTAAATAAATATTCGAGAATTTTTAATTTATTTATACTGTCGTTTCCCGTCCGCCCTTTGATTTTTCCGATTTAGCTCGGGACGAGTTTGCTTTTTTCCCTTAGTTATATCAAAAGAGAAACACAACTTGACGATTCAACTTAAAAAGTCCATGAAGTTCGATACTATTGTGCGCCATTATTTATTCTTCGTAGCTACTGTTCGGCTTTTATACCTGCAAACGTTAGCTGTTTCCTTTTTTCGTTTTACTTTAACCGATTCAATCCATTACAGTTTCATGAAGCTAAATATACGATTTCATATAATTGTAACTACCATTGAAAATCAATACGCGTTTTTTTTATATGAAAAACATTTCGATAATAATTAAATTAAATTTTCATCCGTTTCTCACAAATTAGGCAACTCTCTCACCGCTCCGTCGCTTCCATTGATGAACTTTTTCTTTCAGCGCATCCGGAAGAATCCACCTCTCATTTTCCACGAAAATAGTTTCAAAGGGATCCACGGACTATCCTCACAATATATACAGAAAGTTGTAGGTGAGCATCTCCGCTGATTAAAGCATCCTAGGTGTTTCCATCGGAAGTTTTCGGCGACCGTCGGGGAGGAGGGAAGAAAATCAATTCCGTCAAATGAGATTGCACTTTATCTGTTACTGGTGAGCCCTGTTCGGGCCGATTGGCATTCTCTCGTCGGCTCCAAAGTTTCCATCCGAAGAAGTTTCCGAAGAAGTCGAAGCATGGACGGGGAGGAATCGGACGTGAGCCCAGATGCGGATTCTTGAAAAATTTACTCGAAATGAATAGATGCGAAATGGTTTTTCGTGTTTAAAAATAATACAGAAATCGCTTACACATATACGAAAAAAAGGGCATAGTATCACGGCTACGAAAAAGCAATTGTTTTTTATGAAGACGTTATTTAACCAGAGGAACCCTCGACGTCTTCAACGAAACCCACCCACCCCCTTTTTATATCTGTTACCTTTTTGCCCCGAGGGTGGCTTAGTGGGTGGACGAATAAAGCTCGGTCATAGACACACCTTTTCCGTGTCGCAGGATCGTTACGTCTTATGTGGTCCACCTCCTTTCCTTCTCCTCCAGGGCCCTGGGTGCTCCTTATCCTCAGATGGGAGTGCAAGAATCGAAGAAGGACCCGCCGGTTTGCTTCGAAGGATCGGTTACTCGTCTAGGGAGGGTGGCTTATTGAAGGGAGGTTTTGCGGGATGTGGGTGGTTTGATTGCGTTTTAACCATTCTAGGAATTATTTTGTTGAAAAAAATACGACGCTCGGTGTTGTACGTGATTTGAAAATGGCGACGATTCGAATTGTGCCCGGTAATGAAAATGAGTGCGATTACACAACTGCAGCTAGAGAATAAATACATAGTGAGCACAAAAGCAGCTCGTCCACGTAATAAAATAAGGGCGTTGCGCACAAAGAATGCATAATTAGATATGGCAGGTGCATAATAAAACACTGAGCTCGTTGCACACGCTCGCTAATAAGAGATATGCAGTATTTTTAACATCAAATGCACTTTGTACGGGCAATTTTACTCAGTTTTTATCATTGCACGAAATGTTTTATTCTAAATATTTCAATTACTGAAATAAATTATTAAAAAAAAAATAATTAAAACTAAAGGTTTTTTGGAAAAAAATCATGTTCATGAATATTTATATTAAAAAATTTAAAGAATTTTGTTATGATTAAAAAAATCGCTTGTTAAAAAACAGTCTTGTATAAAATTTATATTTCATAAAATTTTCTATAAAACCTGAATTAACACCCACTTTAGATGAACGACGCAAAAAATTAATATCCATAGTTTTCGCCGCGAAAACATGAAAAAAAGCGCATTCTCGAAGCGAGCTCCGAATTACCATCGTAATAGAGAAGTCGAGGCGAATTTTTCGATTTTCCCGTCGGCAGCAAGTCGACAGCAAGAAGAAAAGCGCTGAGTGTAACGAAAACGTTGAATTTTCCGCAGATTATTATTATAATTAAATCCGAGCCGAGAATAATAAGTTATGAAGACAGAACGAATGACAGACAGCGAGCTGCGAACATCTGCGCACTTTGTCGCCCAACAAGAATTACATTAATATATATGAAACGTATATTATTAAGGGCGCGAGAAGAATTTTTAATTACTCACGGAGATTAGTCTCGCCAGAAATGTGCAGAATTATGATATATTCTGATATAGGATTGTGATATAATTAAATGGGAAGATAGTGTTTAATGCTTCCGAACACGTACTAGCTTAATTCGGAGAGGATAAAACTCGGCAACGTCAAAGTCTTAATCCTCCGGTAAAACCACTAACTTCGGACTCTTCTTGGTGTTATTTGGAATCTGAAATTTCTAAACGTAGATGTTTGATAGTCATATTGTTATATTAAAATAGAGATATAATAAAATTTTGGTTGGTTTTCAAAGATATCAAAATGGAAAAATAGCTTATTAAGACCCGAAACAATTGCGATGATATACCTCTTTTGGTTATAGTGTAAAGTCACAAAAGTATTAAAAAAAAACGTATATGTAGGGAATATATATGGCTTTTTTTATATAATATATGAATTTTGTCAACGTGAAGCTAAAATTTAATAAAAAATAGACTTATAATAAAAATAATCTAGGAACCATATTAATCATATTAATTATTAGAAATGGACCATATTTTTTTTAGATCACTTAAATAAATTAAAAAATAATTTATAGTAATGTGAGTTAATCTAACTTAAGTTAGTAAAATTAAGTATTAAACTATAATGGTATTGAGTGTTAATTAAAAATGTAAACACTTATAATATTAATTTACGAACTAGAACATTTGCGAATTGATCGCTTTGCCTTTAATCAAATCCCATTAAAGCGTGCTTTATTAAAATGTTATGACAAACTCCCGATAGTACAAAAAGTTGTCGCTTGTCAATGCTGTCAAAAATATTGACAATGGATAGTATAAATACGGACCATATTAATCAGTGTATACTAACCACCGTTGAATTGATACACGGATCATAAAAATGACAGCCATTTTTTCATTTAAAAATAAAAATATAAACTAACTAAATATAGACTTTTTCAAAAGTAAAGATACCCAAAAACTCAATACCTATCATAAATCCGATAAACGACTCGAGATACGCCCTCTCGCGACATTTAATACGACACCGCCCATATCGACTTTTGAAATCTACGCGGTTTTTTTTTCTCTTCTCGGTAGAAATTTGAAAAGTCGTCGATAATGTTGGAGGAGCCAATATCGTTCGTCGGAAAAGTTGGTAATTTAGTGTGTTCGTATCGAGTTTTTATGGCGACCAACCTCCCCCATAGACTGCTGGCGAGGTCTAATGTTAAATTTGATGAACGCGCCACGTGGCACCAACGCCGCTTTACTATCGGATACTAAAAGGCAATATTCTTCGTTAAATCAGAAAGTTCGCGTCTGTACATCAGTTTATTATATAAAATATTCTGGGTGATGTGAATTTTTTTTTAAAATTCATTCATACACAGATTTATAATATACTAGTATATAGACCCGATGTTAATAACATCGGCTGTGGATTGATACCATACTATTACGTAATAAAATAAAAATTGAATATATATGTGCAAAAATATTTTATAACTGTGTCATTGCGAAACGCCGTCGATGCCCAACAAATATTTTGTTTATTATCTCCAGAATATAAGTTTGTTTGGCGATTATACCCGATTTGGTACCCGATTTGAATAAAAACGAATGAATTTTTTTTTTTTAATAATTCAAAAAAACGATCGTATCGACGGGTCGATCATTTTAAAGTTACGAGCATCATCGAACAGATACACAGACATACAGAAATCCGCCGCTATTATATATAGGGGATTGAAAATTTTGAATTTTAACACGAATAAAAATGTATCATAAACGCTTAGATTAAGATTCTTAACGAATTTCACGCGTAATTCAAACATTATAAGTGAATTTTTTTTTTTAAAGTTATTTTTATCAATTTTCAACAATATCTTAACGTCTCCGGCTTATGTGTTGTCTTATAACACATTTTTTCGTCAAAAACGAATTTTCCAAAGATAACCTAATTAAAAAACCCTAATTTTATATCAACTTCAAACCTCCTACAAATGACGTTTCTTCACAACCATATAACCACTTTACGCGAGACCCAAGCGTATCCCCTATATATAATAGCGGATTTCTGTGTGTCCGTTTGTGTATCTGTGTGTCTGTTCGATGACGCTCGCGACAATGGCCTTTATATGGGTATACAGTTAATGTCTATAATATGATGCTTATTACTTACTGCCTCTGTTTTTGCCTTTATGTCACAAAAAAATAACAAATGAACTATTTTGATTTCATTAATTAAATATTCTAATCCGGTACACATTTCGGGTTCACACAATCGCGTTATCACATTTTATCGTTTTCCGTTTCTTAACGAATCCACAGCCGATGTTATTAACATCGGGCCTATATACTAGTCACGATATAAATCCAAAACATTTCATCGATCCCTACAAAACTTAACAACACAATCATCCGACATTCAAATAGTCAAAAATCAAAAAAAAAAAATCATCCAGAATCCCAATCCACAGGGACAAGCCACGTGCGTCCCGCCGCTCAAAAATTAACAGATAATCACCCCGCGCCCCTCGCCTCACGATTTTAACGAGATTACATTACACTTTACGATCCGAATATGACTACTGTGACACACGTGAACCGACACGTGTAAGGAGCGGCCGAAGCGGGTCTCCCCCGGCGAATTTTCGCGCACCAATCCGCAAATTGAGCGTCTAGTTGTAATTCGACGGGCACGTGTCCGCGTAATAATCTGACGTGGTGTACGATTATAATTTTCGTAATGGGGTAATCGATGGAGTGGCGTTCGTATGAGGGAAACGTTTGTTGTTTTCGTCGATGGCGCGTGTTTGTAGGATGTTTGAAGTTTTTGCTTTCGAAACGTTCGAAATCTGTAGAAGGATTGATTGAATTTTGATTATCGCCTATATGTAATAGCGGATTTCTGTGTGTCCGTCTGTTCGATGACGCTCGCGGCTTTTTCGCGAATATGGTCTTTGTGTGCGTATACAGTTGACGTCTATAATATGATGCTTATTATCTGCTGCCTGGATTGGCTATGCTTATATGTCGTAATTGTGACAATAATAAATGAACTGGTTTTATTGATTAAATATTAAATATATTCAAATCGAGTACGG